>JARHVA010002937.1:370000-492500 GCA_037957365.1 Torreya grandis
GCTTAGAAAATAGACTATAAATGATTAAATTAGAAACAAACTAATTAATACTAGTGTTAAGGAGTTAGGGTCTACTTCAAAAAATTATAAAGGGGTCTATGAATAAGCAAGAACACAAAGAATTAGGTTTGATTGGGGGTAGGTAGGTGAAATTAGCTTTCTATTTTTCAGTACCATAGTGACCATCAGTCATTGGGCTAATCATTAGTGGTTAATTTTATCATTGATAATCAAGGTGACCATCAATGGTTAAATGAACCATCAGTGGTTTAGTCAACCATTGATGGTTACTATGTTTGGATCTAGGTTGGTAAAAGTTGATTAATGAGATCCAAAAGATTGATTTTGAGACATGGGTAAGGTCTAGATTGATTGTGAAATGGAAATAAAGTACATGAATACTAATAAATAACTACTTTTTTTACCAAAATTCAATTTTGTGGATAGTTGAGGTAGTTGACCTAATGGTGGAATCTAGATTGATTCCAATAGAATAATAGTACCTAAAAACCTGGGGGAGTGGTGGTTGTAAATTAACTCTTTGATATGATTGTTGGATTGTTGATGGTGATTGACCTACAAAAGGAAACTCTTGGATGCAAAATATCTTGGATCCTCTCTTTTTATAAGCACAAAAAAGAGGTTAAAGTGAAGGTTCAACCAGGTTATCTAATTATGTATCATCCTTGTAATAGCTCACAATAGGATTTAGATAACTTATATTTAGAAAAGTAAAGTAAGTAGTTTCAATATTCTTGGTTAAAGAGGTGGATCATGATCATTGATGCTCAAGGTGACTATTGGTAGTCAACTTGACCATTGGTGGTTGAGGGTAAATGTTGAAAAAAGGTAAAATATTAGGTTAAGTTAGTTTAGTCAGACTACCTATGGGTAAGCTTGATTAAGGGTTAAAGGGTTAGGTTGGTCCCAAGAGGGTCAAGGGGTATTTTGACACTCATATTCATATTGTGTGGATTTTTGGTGTCTACATTTTCCCCTTTTTGTTATGTATCCTAGAATCAACCAACTATAAAACAAAAACTGATGTTTGTCAAAGGTTTATTAATTATCTTTAATATGGGAGGAGGTGTTCCCCCTCAAATTGGGATGTGATGAGGTAAATTAGAATTAGCTATGGGTTTGATAAGGTAGATGAATTTGAGTATGAAGGTGGATAACATGATAGTAGATGAGATGTTGGGCACCAAAGCACAAATAGGCTCACAAAGTGTGATAAAAGGTGTGATAGCCAAGATAATGCAAAGACAAGATTATCATGGTTGATAACAATAAAGGTCAATGATAATGAATAAGTGACTAGTATACCGCATGACCATATTTAGGCATGGTGGATGGGTACACCTATTATTCACCTACACAAGGTTAGTGTTTCCATGAGTATCCAAGGTAGGAAGTGATCCCATAGAAAACACAAATGGGTTAAATGTCATGGGTATTCCAGGTAGGAATTGTTATTAAAAAGACACAAGTGGGTCAGGTAAGTGTGAGGTGGCATAAATTCAAAAGGTGGTCAACATGGCAATGTTATCGTTATGGTAAAAATGACTAGGCAAAAAATGTATTACAAAACTTACACTAGCTGGGTAAAAATGGACCAATAATGAGGTGATAAGGTGGTCAGGGAGGGTGGAGAAGGTAATCTCCATGGGTGGGTGAAACTAGATTGGTATTGATAAAATAAGAGTTGATAAAATATGGCTTGCATAAGGTAAGATCCAAAAAATGTGGGGTAACCTGATCATCAATGGTTAGGTTTCCTAAGGGTGACTATCAACAATCCTCTTGAGCATTGATGGTTAGGGTAAAACCCTAAAAAATGGTGGGTAAATGTGAAAATAGAATCACTTTTCACTTAATTTAACATTTACTTGCTTTGAATTATAGCTTTAGTTTTTAGAATTAAGTGGCGAGGGTATTTTCTATGGGTGATTGACTATTGAGTTGGAGGGTGGACTGAGAGGACTAATCAGGATATAGGGAACACAAAAAAATGGATGAGGATGGGTAGGTTTGTGCTTGACTCCATAATGGAGGTCATGAAATGATGTAGGGGATGTCTTGAATTTGACATCTTAGCTTGATTTGTAAAATTTCATTGGGTTGGGAGGTTAGGGTAGGGTAAAATGGGTGTTTTGTGATAAGTACACCCTAGGTAGGGGTTTTGGTGGGTTTGGATAAAATTAGAGGTTAAAAGAGGAATTTATAGGGTGGGTTATTAGCTTAGAGTGGCGAATGATGTGGGATAGTTAATTAGGTTAGTGTATATGGTGTTTGAGTAGGTTTTATGGTGATTAGGGTTTAGGAATTCTAATCAAAAAATTCCCATAGCGACCATTGATAGTCATGTCTGACCATCAGTGGTAAACACCCTATAAAATATTGGTTCCCAACCATCAGTGGTCACCATGACCATCAATGGTTGAATAGGATAGGGAAGCTTATTATTAAGTGATTGAAAAATTTAGGGTAAGTGGAAAGCTTGGGTGTGAGGCATAGGTTGGCATTGTAGGTCTACAGGATAATTTTAGTGGGTATGGGCTAGGATAGATAGGTTGGGTAAGGTAATAGGTCAACTATGTTAGGGAAAATGATATTGGTGTAAGGGACTAAGTCATGATTCTAACATGGTGTAAGCTAGGGAGTAGACATAGATGCATGACCACGTGTCATGTATATTCTTTAATATTCAACAAGGGATGACCCTAGTCGACTAGGCCCACATGGATGAGGTGGGGTTAAGAATGATGAGGCACTATCAACATGTGCCTTAAGATGAATCCATGATCATAGTGCTCATTGAGATATGGGATCCTACTATGAACACCTTCTTAAGGATAACTAGGGAGATGACTATTTTGCCCAAGGATGTTCATAAGATCAATCAACTTCCAATTTGTGGTGATATGATATACCACATAGAGTGAGAATAATAGGATGATCATGTTGAGCTATTATATGGAGATGAGAGTGATCAAGTTAGATGGTATATTAGGGGATTTAGATATACAACATTGTATTAGAGGGCTCTAGTTGAGAGGTGACTCATGACCATTCTCATGATTGTTGTAACATGTTTTGGGCTTCTTAACTCAAATAACAAGAGATTTATGTACTTTCTACTAGGGGTTATGGTTGAGATGTTGTTGGGGTGCATGGTTTTTGGTTGGGTGCCAATTTTACTTATGCATATATATAGGGAGATGTGGGGGTTTAAGACCCATAAGAGGTATGGCATTAGTGTTGACTTGGTTCTATATTGTGGGGCCTATGAGCACATTCAATTATTGAGGCCAGTGGGGTAACTATGGGCTGAGTACACACATATACACTTTACCATTGACTTTATGTGATGGAGGGGTGATTTTAATGCATCAAGTATAGGATGTGGCACTCATGACTTAGAGTGGTTCAGGGGTGCACTAGGTACATTAGTGATATGAGATATCACATGGAGGACATGCATCCAATTCCTAGTATGTCTAGGGTGCAAGAGATAGAAATTATCCCTTTAGATCTACAAATGGATATTTGGTAGGTAAGATGGGGAGGTGGATATGATCTTATCTGATAGGGTACACTGATAGTTTGGCCTAGTATAGGGCATCCTAGGTCCATTCCCCAGGTATATGAGAGAGGACTCTAATTTTTTTCTACTATAGCCACATCATATTCCTACTATGCTATAGTTTGAGGAGCTAACTAATAAGGCATAAATAAATTATACTAGGTTTGTAGATGGGTACATGGTATGGTACCAACCCATATATGTAGTTTTAGACATTGGTAGAGATGATAGAGGTGGGAATCCAATATTTTTATATCTATTAGGCCATGATGGATAGGTAAGAGTGGCTTTAGCCACTCCATAGGGATAGTTATAGGTACTATAGGGATAGGTGGCCATGTTATAGGGATAGATTTCTAATATCATAGGTGAGAAGGATCAAGCCAAGACCTCTCTAGGCTTGGTGACTTATGAGAGGGACTCTCTGAGGTAGAGAGGAGAGGGAGTAGTATTAGGATAGTTAGCACCACCTAAATTTACCCCCACAACATGATGATTCACCATAGTGGAGGATTTATGGTATTATGAGGCTATTATTTTAGCATAATGTCTAAATGAGCTCTGATGGGGAAAGTATAGGGCCAACTTAGTAGGTGGGTTAGTTTTAGTGACCTTAGGTTAGTGGTTAGGATCTATATCTAGATAGACATGGATAGGTGGTGGATCGATAGGCACAACAGGTGGATAGGCATGAGGATCTAGTGGTGTTCTAAGAGGTAGTGGTGCCTTTGGGGAATAGATATAGCTAGATATTTATGATTTTATATATCATTTTGATTATAAAATATTAACTAATGTGATGAGATGTACATTTTTAAGATAGAGTCTATTTATCTACATGTACACATTATTCTACAGTTATTTGACTCACGAGTCTATATATATGTGATCTTTGCTTATGCTCATGCTCATGGTGTATGATTTTATGTTGGTGTTTAGTGTTTATGATGTGATGTTTGATATGTTTTTGGTGTTTATTACTTATGTTATGGTTGAATTTATAGATACTAACATTATCATTCTAGGCATGACATGGAATTGATATTATGGTTATGCTTATGAGATGCTAAATTTTAATGTGTATATACTTCATTTGTAGACTTTAGACATGTAGTGGAAAATGATAGATTGTTAAAATGGTCATGGATGTTATGATTTTGTTATGTTTATGATTATGGTTATGTCTATGCTTGGTTGTTAATTTGGCTTAAGGTAGAACACCTAAGGTAAACAAATCAATAACACTAGATTGTAGACTAAAGATTATAATCAAGAGATAATCATCATTATGGAAATATCAACTAGTCATGATAGGGTAATAAGAGGGAATGGTGCTTCTTTATTGACATGGACTAAAACAAAATGAAAGTTGGATTGACTTAATGAACATAATCCATTTGAATGATTCTCATGAGCAATTGTTAGTTGGTTATAAAAGGTGTCTTGGCCACATAATGTCAAGTAAGCTCAAGAATCCCTTACATATAGTGTAAATTGGAAATGGGTGAAAATTTAACCATCTTGTGAATCTAGCTTGCCTCATTTGTAGGTGTCCAAAAAAATATTGGAAACAAGCCTATGCCAAATTATGTAAACTGATTGATATGAGAAGTCTACTTGTGAGATTTGATTATGGTTTTCACCTTATTATGTTGTTTGAGAGTTGATTGCGGCTTTCAAAATTAGTTTTCTTTTTCTATGATTTTGATAATGGATCTTTTTTTGATTACTATATATGGAAAGATGCTCGATGTAAGAAGCTTCTAAGAAATTTTAATGTTTTTAACAAATGCTTACTCAATCATCCTTTGTTGGAATGGTCTATTTTTATGTTTTTTGCTTAATGATTTTGATAGCTATATTTTGAGAGAAAATTCCACCTTATGTTTTGGAAATTTCAAATAGATTTTCAATAGCTATCCTTCAAAGGAGTGGTTTGTGAATGCTAGGAATGACCCATGATTGCTAGTGATAGGAATTTTTTTATTTTTATTTGATTTTTCTTAACATAAATGTAATTAATTTGGCTTAGTGGTTCAGCTTTATAAAGTCAAAACTAAAATCACAAGAAGGTTGATCAGGTGTAAAGAGGTTTAGGTGATGACGATCATGGGAATCCATCCTATGAAGGTGTGAAAAGTACCATGAGAGCCATGCCATGGGTAGAGCCATGATACCCATTGTTTAAGATAAGGATATATTGGTGATAACTAATCACATGATTTGGTTTTAATGAGTTTCCCCTCAAATAGGGAAATGGAATGTGGGTGGATAGCAAGGGATAAGATTATGTTAGACAAAAGGTGAACATGATCCTTCTTAATAAAAAAATGGACATAGATCTGAAGCATTGAGGGGCTTAGGTTCTAGGTGGCCTTCAAGAGAAGAAAAATGGTAAGATCCTAATCCATACTTATGGGTTATGATATAAGGTCCAAGATAATTGAAATCAAACTTTCCCCACTTGATTTTTTCATATTAGTGATGTGTTGGTTTTCCTTTAGAATGAGATATCTGATATCGAATTCTCAAACTTTAAGGTTTTTTATAATTAATTTTGACACATTATTGATAGACATGGATATGGGTGAGGGTTTCTAGACAATGCTCATCAAGTAGCTTGAGCTAGGCTAAATGGTGTTGACAATAATCATCCTCTAAAATAAGCTCTTGAAAAGATATATGAAAAGAGGGAATTTGGACTTGAAGAGGTAAAATGGCCTCTATTCTAAACAAAAAGGAAAATTGGGTGGCACCCATAGGGGTTATAATGCTTGTATAATATGCCCATAAGGTGAAGGGGATGTGTAAATTCCAATCTTGACTGGATGCATTGACCATTTTTGTTAGCATGTTATTAAGAGTTTTGTTAGAGAATTTTAGATATCCATTTTATTGAGGGAAATATGGTGAGGATAAGCTTAAATTGATTCTAAATTCATCACATAGAACCTATACATTCTTATTCTTAAAGGATTTACCATTGTCAGTGATAATCTTATGAGGAAAACTGAAGTGGTAGATGATGTGATGGTTGATAAAGTTAGAAATATTCTTAGCTTTGGTAAATAATAGAAGAATATCCTCTATCCACTTTTAACATACTTGGTCATGGTGATAATAAAATGGTGTTGTTCTGATGAATGGTGATATATTTCACTAATGAGGTCTAGACCCCAGTGTGAAAAGGCCAAAAAATTTGTGAAATATTAAAGGCTATAGCTAGGTGCATGATGCAAATTAGATTATTTTTGACATTTGACACACTTTTTCACATAATCACAATAGTCTTGATTAAGGGTAGGAAAATAATAGATGAGGTGAAGGATATGCTTAGCTACAATGAGGCCACTAATGTGTCATCCACAAATTCCATCATGTTTTTCCTTGATAGCATGAGAGGCTTCTTAACTATGTCGGTAATGGAAGAGGAGGACATCAAATGTATATATATATATATAATTCCTCCCATAATTGTATACATGAGGTACTCTAGATAAATTTTCTTTGAGCATGCCTATAGAGGACAAAAGGAACTATGCCAAGGTTAAGATAGTCAAAGGTTTACTAATACCAAAGGTCAAGCTGGGTCTACACATTGAAAATGGTGGGAGAATCTAGTTTACCATAGGATGGTTGGGTAAGCTTATGGATAATGATATAAAACTTAAATTTTTAGGGTGTAGATGGGATCTAAGAGGTAAAGAAAGCCATGGTGTTGGTAAACTTGTTGGTAGATTGTGGGGTTGAGTGGATGTGATAGTGTTCAAATGATGTTAAAAGTTCATCAACTAGTTAATTGTACTATTGTAGAACCTCATTATTACACTAATAAGAGACATTTATTTAATTGACCACAAGTTAGGAGTCACCAAATATGTTGATTATTTTGAATCCTAGGGCTAAGGAAGTTTGAAGACCTATCTCTAAGGCTTCATACTGATCCATGTTATTGGTACATTAAAAATAAGGATTTAAGGATAGAGGAAAAGGATGATCATCAAAGGGGATAAGGATGATACTAGGTCCCCCACCATATTGACACTTTGATCCATCAAATAACATGGTGACTTGATAAGATAAATCTATTTGAGAGAGGGTCATGATGGACTCATCTAGAAAATCAAGAGGAGGAGGAGGTTGGTTGTCTACTAATGGGGCTTCAACCAATTTATTGGTAATTAATTTACCTTTAATTAACTCTTATTAAAGAAACTTAAGGTCAATCTCTGATAAGAGCATGATCCACCTGGCCATACACTAGTTTTCATATAGGTTGGAGTGCATGTACTTGAGTGGGTTAGTGTTGGTTATGATGTAGATTTTATGGTTAAGAAGGTAGTGGAAAGTTTTGGTATCCACAAAGACTAAAGCTAAGCAAAGTTTCTCAGTATGGGTATACTAAGTCTCATACTCTAAAAGTGTGTAGCTAATGTAATAAATGGCTTTCTCTCTACATTGTTCATCTCAATGAGCTAGCATTACCCCTAGGTATTGGTTAGTGGTAGAGATATATAGATATAAAGGTTAGTCATCATTGGGAAGGATAAGGATAAGTGGAGATAAAAGGTACTTTTTGAGTGAATTAAAGGACTTTTAGTAGTCATTATTCCACTTGAAAGATACATCCTTATTTAGAAGGTGATGGAAGGGTAAGCACTAGTCTAACAGTTGGGGAATAAAATTATGAATGGATTACAACTTCCCCTAAAATATAAAAAGTTTCTTAAGGTTGGTTGGAAGAACAATGTCAAGGATGGATTTGATCTTGGCAAGATCGACCTTGATTCTATGAAGGGAGACAATCAAGCCATGAAGATTTCTTGATAATACCCCAATAATGCACTTCTCAAAGTTTAGGTAGACATGATAATGGATGAGGCATTCAAAGATGATCTTAAGAATAGCCAAGTGATCATTTTAGAGTTTGGGTTTTTTGAGAAGGTCATTCACATAGTCCTCAATAATATTATAGATAAGGTCATGGAAGATATAGGTCATGGCATGTTGGTAGGTTTCACCAATGTTCTTTAGTCCAAAAGGCGTGAATTTATAAATTAAAGTTCCCTAAGGGGTGGTAAAGGTGGTTTTATGCTGATCTTTAGGAGCAATTAAGATTTGATTGTAACTCAAGAAACCATTTATGATAGATAACATCTTGTGGCTAACTATAAGATCAACAAGATGGTTAATGCTTAGTAGATGGAATTTATATTTTAGGTAGGTGAGGTTGAGGTCATGAAATTCCACACAAATGTGTAGTATCCTTATGGAATTAATGATGGGTACAACATTAGAGACCAATTGGGGGTAGTCAATGGGTTGAATGAAATTGATAGATAGAAGATGCTAAAAATCTTCTTTGATGATAAAGGAAATATAAGGATGCATGTGTTAGATATTTTTCTCGATAGGTTTGGCATCACAGTGAGGGACTATGTTATGGATAGCAATGGTGGGGTCAATATTGGGCATGTCTCTATAAGACCAAATAAAGGTTATGTTATGGTCTTGGAGGAAAGAGTGGAAGTCATGAAGTTACTTGATATTTAATTATTGGCCAATTTTTACAATGTGGGGGTTATCTAGTGTACCCAAGTTGATATCCATAGTGGATTCTATCAACATGGTTGAAGACTTAAGAGGAAGGGATTTTTGGATTAAATAATATGGGATACCAAGATAGGTGAGAATATAATCATCATCCTAACACTAAAAAATTTTAATGGTAGAAAAGTATTCTCCTATCATTTTAGTGAGGCTCAAAGGGATGGTTATGGTCTCCCCCTTCTTCTGATAAGTTAGGGGTCTAAGGCTAACCATGTTGACAAAAAAAAATTATGTGGGATGATGAAACCTAGTTTGTACTTCACATGTGGCTTCCTATTTTAGAAGGTGACCAATTCATGTGGGTCATGCTCATATCACCCAAAATCAAAGCCTTTCTAAGCACACCAATGAAGGTATGTCTTGGTGAAGTTTGGTTAATATATAAAAGAGACAATGGTAGTGAATAGTTGAGGTGAAATATAGTTGGTAGAGTCATCAAGGGATTTGTTGAGTCCCTCATAAAAAAACAAGTCTGATGGTGGGGAGGTCTAAAAGGAAAAATAGTTCTTAAATTAGGGTCATATCTCAATTGGCTGGTAAGTTGCCCATACTCTTGAGGAGTAGGGAAAGCATCAAGTGATAAAAAGTGATACTCCCTCAATAAAAGGTAATGGAACATGGATTCTAAAGGGTTTATGGTGGATATTTGGTGTGAATGTATAGAGGAACTAGTTTATTCTTCATCAGCGGGAGAAGATGTGATATCCATTTTGTTGGTTGAAGGTTGAGTTTTAGTAATTGAAGGTGTGATGGATGGGGGTATGAGGATGTCATTGGGGTGATAGGTGATGTTACATATTAAGAAAGTACTTGGGTTAGCCTGGATGGTGATGACCTAGCCTTCATGCTCAAACTTAATGTAATGGTCATGGTTAGAGGGAATGTAATGCATGAAATGAATCTAGGGTCATCCCAACAAGAAATTATATTAGAATTCGCCTTCCACTACATAAAAAAATACAAGGAGAATGTGAGGTCCTAAATGGATATGGAGGATGATTCCCAAGGTAGTGGTTATGGTATCATTAAAGGAGAGAAGGATGGTCAAATATTCGAACATGACATTGTTTAGTAAGTGGATTTTATTGTAGGTGTGAGAGGAGATGATGTTAATGCTAACTCCACCATTAATAATGACCCATTTGATGTGGGTTTTGATGATGTAAGTAGTGATAAAGAGAGGAGGATCTAGGTCCTTAGTATGGATGTAGGGTATTTCTAAATCCTTGAGGGTAATAAGGTTAAAAATTTGAAGTGCACTGACAAAGGTAGATAAAGGTTAAGGGTCTTTAGGTTGGACCTCAACTGATTAAAAAGCCTCTATTAAGCCTCATAAAAGCTCATTTTCAATGGGTTATGATGAATTTATTTGAGGATAACTCTCCTAATTGATTCTGATGGGTTAGATTGGGTGGCACCTAAAATAGATACCTTGGGTCTAGTCAAAGATGGAGATGGTTAGTATAGGTTGGTTGGGAGTTTGAAGAGGGGTATGTTTAAGGAATAGACACCTTAGACTTAAATTTATCATTTTTTGTGCACTTGTGACCATTTTGATAGTATGAATAGAAGGAGAGGTTGAGGTAGAGGATTTGTTAGACTCACCTTCACTCATTAGTGAGAGTGGAGGAGTAGGTGAGCATTGGGTAGGTATGGTTGGTGGTTGGATTGGTTTGGGGCTTAGAGGAGGTTTATCTATTAAAAAATCATCCTCATCACAAATTTTATGGTTGATGGATTAGATAAATTTATATTTTTCCATATCATGGTTGAGTGTCATATGATAAGAACACATGTGGTGGTCATTATACCAAATGAGTTTATAAGCTATAGGGTCAAAGGGTTTGATGGAAGGTAGGGATAAGTAAGAGGTTTGAAATAACATATGGAAAATGGTTGAATAGAATTCAACCAAAGATGGTAAAGGTTTAGTGGTCTTTACTTTGGTGGTTGAGGTATAAGGTTGTTTGAAAATAGGTTTAGTGGTATTCATTTTGGGTAGGGTGGTGCATTTGGTTGACAACTTTAGTCTAGGAAATGATTTTAATGAGCTCAAGGTCAAATATCACAAGTTATGTAGCTTAGGTATTATTGGCATGTTGAAAAGAGGTACATCAGAGAGTAATTGTGAAGGTGTAACCAAAAGAGGTGTTAGGATTTTGGTAGAGGTAATTGTATTCCTACTAAAAGTAGAGGGATGAGGCCCCAGAATAGAGGATAAGGTTGAGGGAGGTAAAATTTGGGCCTTATGGATTTTGTGTGGTATCACCTCTTTGGTTGCTTTGGTATGGTGTTTGGTTGTTCAATTTTAAGGGGTTGGGTCAACTTTCATGGATATGTGACTAAGGCTTAGTATAGGGAGGATACCAAGGTTTCTAATTGGTTGGGTTAGTTTGGTTGGAGAAGGTGACTCTATTGTTTAGGGTCTAGGGACCTTGAGTGGTTGAGGGTTCATTAGATTGGTAATAATTATTATTGATGTGGATGATAAGGTAGGAGTTTGGATAAAATAAGTGGTGGGTTGGTATACCAAAGGTATGATTAAAGGCTATTTATTTGTGATATAAGGTAAACCTAAATACTACCATAAGGTGGTCCAACCCATGTTAGGGCTAGAGATAAATTCCAATTTTTGTACTAGCTTAGAGAATGGTTTGTAGGTTGGTTTGATTCCCTACATAGTAAAACTAAAAGATAATCCCCTAAGTGGGGACATAGGGATGGTAACCCCATCCTCTTCCTCAGTCAAAGGATGTGAGGATTAGATGGGTGAATCCTCTATGGGAGGAGTAGATATAGGTATTTATTCCTTGGAAATAATTTTTGAAAGGGGAGTGGTTTACTTGGTAGTAAAAGGTGATGGTAAGGTGATGGTTAGTTATCTTGATATATCAGATGAAAGAGTGGTTAAGGAATACACCACCTTAATAAGTGGGGGAAAAGATGGTGTTTGCTCAATTTAGGTTTCTAAAGGAGGAGAAGGTAACTCCACTACCTCAATAAGTGGTGATGGTGAGGGAAAAATATTTTGGTAAATAGGATATTTAACAATGAGTGTGTCAAGAAACATGTTAACTATATGGTTATCATTAGAGAATTTAATGTTGTTTCCCTCATTCTTAGTAGGGGCATGGTTTGGGAAAGGTTGCTTAAATATATCAAGGTCTTGGTTTAATGGTGCATTGGGGTTGTATAATGTAATCTCTCCCTTATCAATAAAGGTTTAGAAAAGGCTTTTAAAGGTATTTCACCTACTAATGTCATGTCCTATAACCTAATGAAAGTCACACAAGTCATTCTCAATCTACCAACTGGGTTTAGGGAGAAAAGAGTAAAATTGCTAAGGTGGTTTGATAAGATAGGAAGTTAGATGATGTTGGATTTCAATAACTTCTCCAAGATTGACACATATGATTCTTTGATGTTGGATTTCAATAAATTTCTTTTTGTTATTCTAGGTTTGGTTCCTTAGGTTTTACATTAAGGAACTAGAGGAATAAGATTGGTTGATAGAAGGTGGAAGAGCAGCTTTAAGACAAACATGTTTGTGGTTCCCTTTCTCTTGGTGTTGGTATTGGACTAGTTACTTGACTTGTAGGAAGATGTATCATAAGTTTTATAGGTTGATTTCTTCCTTTTGATCTTTAACTTCCCTTCATCAATAGCTCAGTTTTATAACTTATATTCCATGGTAAAAGCTTCGTCGAAGGTTTAGAATATTTGGACATGCAGTGTGGAAGAGATATTCTTTGCACATGCCTAAATAAGGAGCTCTATGAGTTTTGGTTGAGTCAAGGAAAAATAAATTTTGTTAATAATGATCCTCTAATGAGCCACAAAATTAGTGATGTATTCATCCTCAAACTGTTAGATAGACTAGAGGATAGTGATTGAAAATTTCATGGAGATGTTGATTGAGAAGTGGCCTAAGAAGGTTTGAGCCAGTTGGTTGAAAGATAAAAGGGATTATTTAGGTATGGCACTATATCAATCCATTTCCAGACTAGCTAGAGACATAGGGAAGGTGTGGAGAAGAAGGGATTCATCATAGGTTATGAGATATCAAGCATGACTAAATACCATAAGGTGTTGTTTGGGATCCTCTTTACATTAAAATTTAGATAACTTGGGAAGTTTCCATTAGGGAGGATATGGCATGATAGGTATGGATAGATAGATGGACTCATTATAAATTTTATCATATGATAAGATGTTGTGAGCACTTAAAATTGATGAATCAAAGGTGTTCATCCTATCCATAAGCATATTCATTAAGTTAGCTTGGGGTTGTTCACCGAGAAGGTTATAAGATGCATACTACTATGGTGGTTAGGAGACATGATGATAGTGGGTATAAGGTTGGGAGGTTTCCACATATGGGTAAGTGGATGGCAATGGTTGGGTGGAAGATATATAATGGTAGGTAGAGGTAAGTGGTTATGTATATGTCATTATATATTAGGGATGTAGCCAAAGATAGGTCCAAGGGGTGTTTGTTGGATAAGAGTAGTTAGATTGGTGACAGATAGAAGGGTGGTGCACCTGGTGCTAATTGATGGTAGGGTAGAGGGTATGGACACTACAAGGATTTGAAGTGGATCAATGGTTGATGGGTTAAAGGTAGATAAAGGAAATTTGGTATTTGTATAGGTAGGCACTACTATTGTAGAGGAGTGGTTGGTAAGAGTAGAAGGTATCAATGTAATGGTTTTTTTAGTTGGATGGTTTTTGGTTGATGAGGAAGCTTGGGTAGTCAATGGTTGGGTATTAATAGTTTCAATGGAGGTACTCCTCATGAGATGGAGAGGCATGCCTTAAGGTGGATCTATGGATGGATCCAATGCTAGGATACGATAAGATGTGGTTGTAAGGTAATGTTGTAAGGCCATAGGATTGTTATCTAAGAAAGTGAAAAAATTTGCATCTCCTTGAGGAACCTCCTAAGTGAAAGTAGGTCTTTCCAAGGGGGAAAGAGAGTCTACTAGTTTGGAAATGTAGTCCATAGATAAAGAGGTAGAAGAGGTAGGTTGGCTTGGTGATGGGTTTTGCTCCACAAGGTCTCTTCACTATTAGTGAGTGAGAACTATATGAGATAAGGGAGATAAAAATCAAAAATAACCTCACTACTCAAAAAAAGAAAAGATAATAAAATGATCCAAGAAATCAAATTACACTGTAGAAGATATGTTAAGCCCTAAATTTTTAATCAATCTCACTTTTGGATTATCCCTTAAGAAGACATGTGACTAAAATTGGTTTGTAGAGAGGGTACTAGAGAGGAAGTCTAAGGTTGGTTTGAGGTTGTGTTTAGTGGTAAAAAGAATATGTATTGGAATAAATACATGGATTGGTATTGGGGCCTAACCCATTACTTCACACACCACAACAATAAGGGTGTCAGGTGCTTAAACAATATATATTTATATCTAGATATTATACTCAACTAGAGAGATGAGTTGGTCCTCCCCTTAGTAATGACCTCCAAGTAGGATCACCAGGAAAGGGTAAGGTTACCGTTAGGTGATGAAATCCTAGTTAGGCCTTGTCTCAAGTTTATTTGATGTTTAATTTTTGAAAGTGGTTTGGTTAAGTGTGTGAAATAGAGAGTGAAGCTAAGATAAATTAATTTGATTTCAAGTTAAGATACGTAAACTAAACTTTCAAGTAGTCAATGTATGCACTTAATTTTAAACCCAAAATAAATTTTTGATTTCATTAATGATTATAGAATAAAGAGAGAATGCAAGCAAACAAGAACCAAGTAAAGACACAAGGGTCCCACTGGGTATGCTAGAATGTTTCAATGAATTTTGCTTATTATTATTAAAGGGAAAAGAAGACACTAAGTATGGGTATGGTTGAAAAAACTATTTGATTATGTCTGCATTACAATCAAAATATTGTGATCTCCTATTTGGCTTGGTAGGATGACCTATAGATAATAAAACACTAAAGCAAACTTATTTATTAGATAGATAGTTGGTTGGATTGCCTAAAGATAGCTAGATCTTAGAAGTGAGATCTTCCTTAGGGGTTGTCAATAAACATGTTTTAAAAAATTAAACTTATAAAATAGAAAGGAAAATACTTGTATCAATAAATCAAAAGGTATTGAAATTGATCACAAGAACACTTACAAAATAAAATAAAAATGATTGAATTAGTAACAAACTAATTTATATTAGTGTTAAGGAGTTAAGGTCTACTTCAAAAAATTAGAAAGTGGTCTATGAATAGGTAGGAACATAGATAATTAGGTTTGTTGGGGGTAGGTAGGTGAAACTAGCTTGTAAGTTTTCATTGACATAGTGACTGTCAATAGTTGGGATGACCATTGGTGGTCAAAGTGACCATCACCAGTTGAGTCAACCATCAAAAGTTACTATGTATAGATATGGGTTGGTAAAACAATAATTTATTAGATCCAAAAGATGGATTTTGAGAGATGCATAAGGTCTATATTTATTGTGAAATGGAAATGAAGTAGATGAATACTAAGAAACAAGTATTTATCTTACCAAAAATTGATTAGGTGGATAGTTGAGGTAGTTGACCTATTAGTGGGATCTAGCTTAATTTTGATAGAGTAACAGTACCTAAAAACTTGGTGGAGAGGTAGAAATAAATAAATTATATGATATGATTATTGGATTGTTGATGGTGATTAACCTATAAAAAGAAACTCCTAGATGCACAAGCTCTTGATAACAATTTTCGATGGATTTTCACCTTTAGTCTCCTCTCTTCTTATAGGCACAAGCAAGAGGTTTAAGTGAAGGTTCAAAAAAGCTATCTAATTATAAATCATCCATGTAATGGCTCAAAATAGGATTTAGATAAATTATATTTAGAAAATCAAAGCAAGTAGTTTGCATGTTCTTGGTTAAAGAGGTGGACCATGACCATCAATAGTCAAGGTAACTATCAATGATTAACCTAACCATCGACAGTCGAGGATAAAGGGTAAAAATAAGTAAAAGGTTAGGTTAAGTTAGTGTAGACACACTAACTATGGGTAAGCTTGGTTAGGGGTTAGAGGGTTAGGTTGTTCCCAAGGGGTTCAAGGGTTACTTCGACACTAGGACTCATAGTGTGTATATTTTTGGTGTCTACATCATACATAGAGTCCATAAGTAAAAGGGTATGCTAGAGTGAATGTTTTGTTTTCTTCTATTTTAGAAAAAGCATTATAGTCACAAAAGATATACATGGATAACTATATAATTATAAATATATCCCTAAACCTATAACATCTATGTTATTACATTTCCCTTCTATTTATATGGTGATATACAAGGAAGAAATGTATATGTGACTGTTTAATATTTCTAAGAGAAACCTGACTATATTTTTTATGCCTCTATAAGGTTTTTGGCCAAGAAGATGTATATGTAGATATAGTTATAGGGTTCCTTTAAGGAATTACAAAATTAAAATAAAGATAGACACTCTCCCTATTATTATCATGTCCATTTTAAGAGTTTACATATACACTCAAATTGATAATTAATTGTAATGTATGAATAACAATAAATAGGTGCTATAAAATTTGAGGAGATGAAGTATAGAGTCTTCATTTAATCAGTTTTAACATCATGTTACACGCTTCCTAAATCCATTATGATGTAAGTTAGTAATTGTTGACATTTCATCATTTTTTTAATAGATCATATTGTAGTTATCGAATCCTAGATATGTATCCAAAATTATGGGTGAACTTCATTATCATATTGGTGTAGATTTTCCTTTCATTGATTTCTAGTTTCAGCTTAATTCAATTGCAAAATAATTAAAAATAACACTAGAATTAGTTACAAGAATTTATAAAGTAACACTAATGAAGAGTAAATGTAGGAAATGAATTTACATAGGTTTATAATTAATTTAATTCATTCCTATATTTTTACAACTAATTTTATATACTTCAAGAAATTAAGAATATTAGAATTTGTTTCAAAACTATTTATCTAATTTATGGATCAAATTTGGTATCAGAGCAAGTGATTGTAGGACCTTGCTTCAATTGTGATATACTTCAGTTTGGGAGTTTTGAATATCATATTTTGATATATGATTATTCTATTTGAGTTGAACATGTATAAATGTTAGTTTAAAGAAAAATTGGAAGGTGTTCTAATTTGTTGGAAGAAGGCAAACTTCTAACCGCCAAGGTTCTGGAACCACTAGCCTTGCAAGATCAACATATATGAAGAACATAGAATATGTTCATTTGAGGTGTGAGATGGTGTGGTGAAAGGAAAAACATTTCTATCTTGGGAATAATTCATATAAAATGCAAGGAATTTTCATTAATGCACATCCAAGAGGAATTAGTTATATTTTTACTGCTAGTCTTACACAGAGGGCAGATTGAGGTTGATTGTGGTCTAATTTCATATTGGTTTTGACATAATATTTTATTCATTGATAATAAATTATTTATCCTTTATATTTTAGATTAATAATTATATTATGGATTCCTGTGTCCTTGATTATAGGAACAATTGAAAAGACTAGTTCCATGGTAAGACAAGAAAATGGCAATAAGGCATTGTTCAATATTGAACAGGTTTTTGCACTTTGAGTTTTGAGTTTGTAATTGATTGATAAGTTGTTTTATATTTTTATAAATTTATTAAAATTTATATGAATAAAATAGGAAACTATTTAAACCCTAATATAATACCAACCCATACTCAATAGATGTGCACTTCATAGTTCTCAAAGAGGTATGAGCTATTTTCAATATAACTATATAGCACAAATTTTGGTTTGAATCCTTGATGTCAGAATAACCTTTGTGTGGGTTACTTTAGAAGTAAAAGATACCTTAATGAAATATTATTTTTAAATCCTTTTGAGTGTATAAATAAATCATGTAACTATTAGAATATAGAGTTTAAAATAAGACAAAACCACCTACTAAGTTGATTGCAACCGTAAAAAGGGAACATCCCTTATGGATTATATGGTTTAATTAGATAGTTTTGATAAGCATAGATATTGTTTGTAATAATATGCTTAGTTACTCTTCAAACACTATTTTAAGGATTTCTTAACTACTTGGATTGAGGAAACAAAATTGATAACCCTTGTGTTTTGAAGATTAATGTTATCTCTTATCCAGTTTTCCATTCTAATAGATTTTGTAAACTAACTCAATTTGGATGAGTGTGGAGATATGAATTAGGGAACATTTGAATGGTGAAAGAAACCTTGAGAAATGTTTAGAATTTATGGTTTTATTCTCACCTTTTATGATATTGTTCTTATAGTTACATATAGAATATGCGAGTTTGTAAAGAAACTCTTATTATGGAAATTCTCCAAGTTAACAATGGAGTTTGATAGGTACAAAAAAGATCTGAAGGACACAACAATTATTTATAGGATGGTGATCACATCTATTTTCCTTGATTATTTTTTTACATAGTGTGCATTAGTCACCATAGGATAGATAAATGTATTACATGTTTTTATACTATGTATATACATTTACATCCCACATTACTATTGGCAATGTTTGTATTTTAAACTTTCTTGTACTCCTACGTATGTTTGTCATGTACGTCATGTAGGAGTATGATCTAGACTTATAAATGGGTAATGTTTGTATTCAAGTATACACATGTGAAATTATTAGTAAATATTATAGGTGTATGTAGTACAATGTGTTTTCCCTTACGTGATAATAATGAGAATACCTTAGCCTTCATGTAGTGTAGTGGTTGAGAGAAGCTACTAGGTACAGTGACTATTTAAGGTAATAGAAAGCCATGTAGGAGGTTCAGTTCAATTCTTAGAACTTTTGGGGACCAAAAACCTATTTGTGGGGAGGTTTGATCTAAAGGTTTATAGTCACCATTTTTTTGATAATTAAAAAGGCCATCTATGGAGTCTATAGATGGTGGAGTCCACTTTTATAATGGAGTGGGAATTTACCATCATATATGGTAATAGTGTTTTTAAATTTTAAAATTACACTATAATTTAGTATATATTATTATTTTGGTGCTTCTGATGTGGCAAGACAAGGATCCTTTGGTGAGGTCCATGTGATGGGTCCTCAAGCCACCATGTGGCCTACCATCATATATGGTAATTTTCTAAGTTACCAACCTACCAAGTTTCAATTCAAATTACAACCAAGTGCCAACTCAAATCCAACCCAACTCAAATACCAAATTGACTATCAACATAGCATGGTAATCCAACTTGAGTTATCAAATTATGCCATAAAACCAGATCATCAACCTAACTCGTATGGGGCTCAACAATCAAATACATACCAACTCATACCTATATCAATTTGAATATTTTAACTAAACCAAATAAAAATTAACTCATAGTTAGATTGACAATCTTCCAAACTAATACAAACAAAAGGCTCTTTAGACATGGACAAATCCATGGTTACAATAATCCAACGAAGGTTATTTAAAGCCTTATGATTTAATAATTTTGAAAATAATTGGGGTTATATTCCTAGTTTAATTAAATTGTCTAGATTGATAAATCAATAAATAATATGTGGTAAATAATCTACTAATTTATGAAATTTATTGGAAATTAGAGCTTTTCTAAAAATAGTAATAAGAGAGAAAATAAGACTTAGCTTAAACTATGATGATCTAACTGAGACAATATCTAATATTCACTATGTATGCCTAGGACACTATCAAAAATAGGATTTTGACTTTCATTTTTTGATTGGATAGGAGTGCCAAAAGTGGATAGTAGTGACACTAGCATTGTAGTCCTTGTCTGACACTATTGTCTTAAGGTTTTGATCTTTTTTGGTTTTGTTTGGTAGGTCTGTATAACCCTATCCCTAAAGTTTTGGTAGAAAAAAGTCTATAGAGATCCCTATAGAGTATATTTTCTCTTTAAACCCTATCTTCTATTGTAATTTGACCAATTTAAAATAAGAGGGGTGGTTAGTGTCTGTAAGATTCACTAGATGGGATCCACATGCCTTGTGTGGGAATGCTACCTACATACCAATACTCTGAAGAGGGATCAAACCATATGTAGTTCTCCCTTTGGAAGTGCTTGGTGAAATTGTGAATTGAAATATAAGGAAATGTTAAATTGGGTGTGTTTGAGATGATTAAGAACTATTTTAAAGATTTAAATAAACTAGAAATAGTATTGAATGGTTGTATGTAGAGAATAGGAAAATGTGACTGAGTGGTCTTACTTCTATTCTTGCTTCCTTTATGATATATGTCAACCCTTTTCCAAATTATTTTTTAATGTGATTATATAGGGATATATTGGTCATGGCTTAAATGCAATCATTCTAGGTTGACTCCATGAAGAGGAGGAATTAGGGAAAATTAGTAATATGGGCTTAAAATATGACTAGATAGGAGTTCCAAAAAGGGGACACTCTAGGGTCCAGTGCTATATTATAAGTTGGGTGCTATTATCCTAATGGTATAGTACCGAGGGATATGTATTGGTCATGAAAAGAGGGTCATGGCTCAACTAGGATCAAGTTTTAAAGGCTATGGATGATTAAAATTAGTGAAAATAAGCCTATGAGGGTCATGAGATCAAGAAAGAGGGATCTATGGATTGGGAGTCATAATCCACACCCAAGTTACCAATTTTCCATTTTTATATGACTAAATGATGCAATAAAGGAAAATACTAGGATAAAGGAAAAAGAGAAAACATACCTGAACTTACCTATAAGGCTGAAGCTCATGATGATATGTTGTGCATAAATAGAGAACCTTGTGAAGTGTGAGTCTTCAAGAAAAAACAAGAGCAGATCAGTTCTTACTAGATACATTATATCTAAAATAATAATGTATAAAGCTAGATAAGAGAGAGGAAGAGAAAGGAATGAATATACCTCACTTGGTATGTAGAGTAATATAAAACTTATTATGATTTTAAGTAATGGTGAGTAATGATGGATGATGTTGTACCAAGATTAATATCATGAAAGGACTTGAGTGCTCAATTCCCTAAGAGTGGATCAGTAATGTGAATTCTAGCCCTTTGGCTCCATCGTCACCCACTATGTGATTATAAGTAGTCATACATGTGTTGATCGATGTTTGGACTATGTCTAATCCCTCTAAATAGGTGGCTCAATAATATAAAGGCTAGTTATACATTTGACTACATCATTGCCTATGAAGTGAATCTAGATTATCCTACATGTGTTGATCAATGTTTAGACTATGTGCCCAATCCCTTTGAATAAGTGGCTCAAGAATACAAAGGTTAGTTAGTCCTTTTACTCCATCATTGACATATGAAGTAAAGCCATAAACTGATACTAGTGTGGAATGTGTGTCATATGAGATGGCTCTAAAATCTCATAAATTTACTATGATCTAACAATGTTATCATGGGTAATTGAATGCACGTTATAAATTAGGCCACTCTTGGCCACTCTGAAAGATGGAGATTAGGCTTGTATGAAAGCCACTCCAAAATTGGTACACTAGGATTATATGAAACCAACTCAAGAACTTGAGAACTCAATAGGTTAGGCTTGTATAAAATCTATTCCAAAATGATGCCAATCACCTATATATTGAATAAGGCATGCAACTGCTAAGAATGCTTGGGTAATACTAAACTCAGAAAGAAAGAAAACAAATGTGCCATGCACCTTGCCCCCAATAACTGGTGTCTAAAAAATGGATTTTTATCTAAAAGTTGTACCAACTACCCAATCTAAAACTATAAGTGAGAGCCATCATGCCATGCATGATGACCCTATATCTATATTCTCTGAGGAAAACTATACTAAAACTACTAAATCTAGGTTGAACTATAGCTAACAAAATTGTAGTTGAACTTATCTTTCTATCTATTTATGGAAAATCTAGTTTTCTCTATTATTTGGACAAGAGTTTAAAAGTAGATACTAGTGGTACCAACACTATTTTCCAAGTTATAAAATATTGTCTAGGGCCAAATTCGGTAACTATTCTAGATTCTTGACTATCTGCCTAGTCTATTCTGACTGGTTTGATGTCTAGTTATTGTTCTGGGTGTTCTAAATGCTTCTTTCTTGACCATTAGGAGATATGATCTCTATGACAAAACACCTATTTTTTTCCCCCTCTTCTAATGGTAAAAATGAAGACCTTGCAATGACTTCCCTTAGAATAAATAAACTTTCAAGTGTGTTATGCTACAAAGATAAATGACATAACAATGATAATCAATAAGATATCTCAAGATATAACATGGTTTGTAGTGAGATATTGTTATATCAATAGGGGTATGCCTAGATATATATCACAATGTAACAACATGTGTAATGTACTAAAATATAAATGAAAGTTTGGTTAGTTATTATTTTTTAGTTGGAGGGATGGAGAATGATGTCCATCATGGGATCCAAGAAAGTAATATAAATACATGATATGGATCATGGTATTGAAAATAATGAGAAACTAAAAAGAAACAAGCACACAAGGAAATAATCAAGAATCATACAAGGATGGCCAAGGGGCCAATAAAATAAGAGACATGGGAAAATGTCACTTAAATTGGAAATTAATTATACAAGCCATGTTTAAATGTCATATACACATACAATCAAAATAAGCAAAATTGGGATGGAAGCCAAAATCATATAGGGGAGTACATGTAAAGGATATTGTAAAATGTCCTAAGGCACACACATGAATAGAAGCAAAGGACATTGGAAAATGTCTTATGGCACATACATAAAATAAATAGGAACTAGGAAATGTAAACAATCTAGTTATGTAAAGAAAAAAAGGAAAACATGTAATAACTAAAAATACATTTGCATCTAACTAATAAAATAAATAACTGAATGTATTCAAGACATATTAGTATATTATTATGTATATGCTAAGAAATACACAAGTTTTATATGCTAGTGAGTGTCAATAGAGTAATCTATGTAAGCTAGTGAATAATGTACATCAACATGATAAATAGAGTCTATGGTGTAAGAATGGCATAACCTAGGTGGTGTAGTCATGTAGAAGATACCCCTAGTGGGTATGTATATCAACGTGTGTCTCGAATGTAGAAGTAGGATTCCCCCTCAATGGGTAGAGTGAATCAACCAAGGATCTTGATATCACTATACACACTCAAAAAAGATCAAGTGAAGCATGGTGACGTAGATAAATTGACAAACAATAAGCATAGAACAAGAGATGTAAGTCTAGCATTATAGTATAAATGTAAAACATGGATGATGCATACAATTGAAATGTTTTTGGTGTTTTTGACATATTTTAATGTTTTTGTATTTTTAATTTTTATTTTATTTTTTAATTTTGAAATGTTATATTTTTTCTATATTTTTATATATTGAGCTATGTACAAACAAGAAAAAAGAAACTATGTACAAGAAATAGTAAGAAGAAATGATACTAATAAATGACTCTCATAGGGGACTCCCCATCTTGGTGTTTAGTATCAAACAAAGGAATTTTGCATGATTAGGAAGCATAAGGTAATGGTTATGAATATAATAATGAATATGTGGATTCATTATTGATATCTTGGAAATTATAATAATCTGTATTGTTCTACTCACCTTTATCATCTTGATTTTGAACCATTGGGATGCTAGTGTTGACTTTTGTTGTATCTAGATCTTTTCCTTTCATAATTTGTGTCTATAAATGATTTTCCTTAGGATTTTGAATAAATTCCAACCCTTGGTGACAAACATTATCAACTACTAGAATAGGAGTAGTGATGCCTTGAGCTTGCTTTCCCAACCCTTGAGCTTGCTAATCAAACTATTGTAGATATTTTTACCAAACCCATACTTGTTTGAAATTTGAGCCTCATTTTGGAGAGGTAGATTTTCATATTTTTCATGCTTTACTTGTGCTTGTGGTATTGTTTGCTGGTCTGATTTTGCTTTTCGATCCTTTTATTGTTTTGAGCTATGCTTTGGTAACCACTTTTCTATTGTTTCTAAATTTGACCCTTTATAAATGTGTTCTTGTGTCACTATGGATTTCTTGATTGATTTACCTTGTATATGCTCCTCATTAGAAATTATCTATTGTATAAGTTTTTTCAATTCCGAA
This sequence comes from Torreya grandis, assembly GCA_037957365.1. Classification (NCBI taxonomy): domain Eukaryota; kingdom Viridiplantae; phylum Streptophyta; class Pinopsida; order Cupressales; family Taxaceae; genus Torreya; species Torreya grandis. The sequence continues at coordinate 394,256 of JARHVA010002937.1, forward strand.
CATGAATTTATTTGATGCCCATGCATTCTATGATATGCATAATAATATCTATATCTTCTCACTTGATTTAGATGAGCTAGTTTCATCAACTTAAATTTAATCATTTCCTTTCATACCTCACTTGAACTCTTATTTAATCTTTGATTGATTTTTTAATAACTATTTGTAGAGTTACTTTGTTGAGATTTTTTGTTTTGATATGTAATATTGTTTGCAACCAATTGACTAGGTGAAGGTGCATATACATGATTGACACTAGCATGGCTTTGAGATTTTTGTATTATAATATGATTTTCCAATGTTATGATATTTTCATGTAACAGATGAATATAAATTTATAAATATGAAACTAACTTTCTCATACTGGTGATTTCATCCCTTAGAGTCTTAGAAGTGCAAACCTTAGTTGCTTCTAATTGAATATGTAAGCACATATGTTGAAGAGGATTTAAACAAGATATAGGTTAAATGTATGCATTAGGAATAATAGTATGGACTACCTCACCTTTTGGATGGATGACATCATGGAATTGGTTAAAGCAAATGTAGCTATCACCCTCTTGGGGGAGAGGAAGAGAAGGAAACTATTCTTGTGCATAAGATATGACTTTAAAACTTGATAGGTGGTTTTTATCTTATATAATAGATACTCTACGTAGAAACCATGTGTGTGGGATAAAATACATGAAAACAGAGATATAAGTTGTATAACGATATGTTTATAAAGAGCACTCCTCATGAGAGATATCAAGCAAGGGATAGAAAATATGAAATTGTGCATGAATGTATAATTCTTTTTGACATGAATCATAACCTTTCTAACATGTTTACCATGATAAACTTTAAATTTTTTCCATATGAGTGAGAGAAAGTATGGAAAAGGAATACTGAAACTTTGCAAATTTTTATAAATGAATTTTATAATATCATCCCTTAGTATAAAAAGTAAGAATAAAGTGCAAAGAATAAAACTGTGTACTAAAATATGATAAACTTCATCATTCATGTGCATGATAGGACCAATCAAGGTCTCTTTATTTTTGCAAGAAATGTAAAAAAATTATAGATAAGTGAGATCTATTTTTGAAATCTGATTATAGAATGTAAGATGATATCTGAAGAATCAATGGGACCTAGTATGGGAAACTAAGGTTTTAATAAATAATTATTTGAAAAATAATTGTGAAATTTTAAAATTGAAAGTGAATTTCTAAGTTATATATGCAAGTTAAAAAAATCAAAAATTTATTAGAAAATTAGTGATTTAACAAGACCTAGTAGATGCAAATAGGGTTTTGAAAAATAAATATTTTTGAGAATTACTATTGAATTTTGAAATTTTAATGTATTTTTTTTATTAAAACATGCTACTAAAAATTCAAAAAAATATTGGAAAATTACTGGAAAAATATTGGGACCTAGTATGGACAACTAGGGTTTAAAAGAAAAATTATTTTAAAATTACTATGAAATTTTAAATTTTAATGCTAATTTATAATTTCATTATGTAGGTAAAATATCATTAAAATATATGAATAATTTATAGGAAAATTACCCTAGGGTTTCTAGGGTTTTTTTGTGTAAATAAAGTAAGTTGGGTTAACCAAATGATTTAACAATTTTGAGAATAATTGGGGTTTTATTCCCAATTTAGTTAAAGGGTATGGATTGATAAATTAGTAAATACTATGTGGTAAATAAGCTAATAATTTAGGAAATTTATTGGTAATTAGAGCTTTTCTAAAAATAGTAATAAGAGGGAGAAAATAAGACTTAGCTTAAATTGTGTTGATCTGACTGAGATAAGATCTGATATTCACTGTGTAAGCCTGGGACACTATCACAAATAATATTTTGAATTTCATTTGTTATTGGATAGGATCAGTAAAAGTGGAGAGGAGTGGTACTAATGTTGTAGTCATTATCTGACATTATTGTCCTAAGGATCTAAGCTTTTGGGTTTTATTCAGTAGGTCTATGTGACCTTGTCTCTAATGTTTTGGCATTCATAAGTATATAGAGATCACCATAGATAAAATTATATCTTCAACCCCTAAATTCCATCATAATTTTACAAATTTAAAATAAGAGGGTGGGTTAGTGTGTGTAAGATTCACTAGATCTAGATCCACACCCATTATATGGGCATTCTGCCTACAACCAATACTCCAAAGAGGGATCAAGCCATATTTAGTTCTCCCTTTGAAACTTCTTTTATGAAATTATGATATGAAAATGTAAGGAAATTTTAAACTAGGTGTGCTTGAGATGACTGAGGACTAGTGTAAGGATTTAAATAAGTTATAAATAGTATTAGATGGATGTATGCAGAGAATAGGGAAATGTAATTGAGTGGTCTTTCTTGTATTCTTACTTCATTTGTGATATTTTCCAAACCTTTTCATAATTATCTTTGAATGGGATTATATAGGGATCTATTAGTCATGGGCTAAATGAAATCATGCTAGGTTTACACCATGAAGAGGAATAATCACAAGAAAATGGTAATTTGGGCTCAAAATGTGAATGGATAGAAGCACCAAAAAGGGGACACCCTAAGGTCCAAAGCTATAGTCCAAGTTAGAAACTATTATCCTAAGGGTATTGGACTTGGGGGGATGGATTGGTCATGAAAATAGGGTCTTTTCTTAGCTAAGATCAAGTCTAGAAGGCTACGAATGAATGAGAATTAGTGAAGATAATCATGTGAGGGTCATGAGAGAAAGTAAGAGGGATTTATGGATTGGGATTCATAAGAAACAATCAAGTTACCAATTTTGCATTTTTATATTACTATACCTTGCTTATTTGTTATCCTCTAAATGTGGGATTTTATTTTATTCCCAAAAAATACTTCTTAGGATTTGGGGGATTCAAACCCCATTTGGTGATGTGGAAAGAGCTCATTGTTAGAAAAAATGGAGGTTAAAAAAGATCTAATCCTAAGCAAAGGAAGAGTCAAGTTTTACCAGGAGGCCCAGCATGGGTAATCACCATTTTTGAAGAAAGAGGTTATGGTGAAGAGGTACATACATTCAATTTAAATATTTATAGAGGACTATTATTTTATTTGCAATATGAATGATGAAGGGGATGATCCCTCATAAAGGATTGCAAACATGAGAACTATAATGAATGCATCTATCTCCATTTAGTTGTTGAGAATTAATAGTGAAAGTCTAAGCTTAATCAAGACATTATGTTAGAGCCTCAACAAATCTAGTTGGTTGGAGTTAGATTGCCATTTCACCAAGGTTGGGAGTTTGATGAAGAGAAAGCTTTAAATGTAATTTGCATGTAATACATAGGTGTCATTATGGTATATGTGTATTTGGCACCATCCTGAATGATTGATGTAGGGAAGTATAATTTATTTCTAGACCTAAAGATGGAAATGGATATTTTTATTTTGTTTTTTGTAAAGACACAGGCCTAAGCATGAAAAATGTTATTTTTTTCTATTAGTGGCCTTTGGCCTTAGGAGAAAGACACATGATGGGATGATAACCCACCTATTTGGAAAGGGTTTTTAAGCCTTGGGTGAATAAATATGTTTGTATAATTACATAGGGCTGAAAATGACTACGTGAAGGTATCCATTGAATAATGTTTTCTAGTTGTGAGACCTTCAACCATGTAAGAGAGAGTCAAGATTGAAAGTGATGGCATTCAACTACATGGTAAGGCCATTGGGACAATAATTATTTCTCTATGATAGAGGATCTTCATATGCATGTCCCATATAAAGAAGAGATCACCATGCTCTAAGGTCATTATGGTGAATATGTGTTACATCTACATTTTCAATCTATAGTTTCAATATATGTGTTTAACACTGAGTTGATGTTATGCATCAATAAGACCATGACTACTTTTTTTCAATGGTCTATCTAGTAAGACCATTGGTCATAAACTCAAGGGTAGAGATATCTGGTGTATATTGAAAGTTTTTAACTTGAATGATGGAAACCAAGGTGTGATTGTATTTTTAAAAATATAGGTCTTGATAGATAATATAGTTTCATCCATTTGTATGGTAGAACCTAGTTTATTTTAGAGTTAAGCTTTGATTTGGGAAATTTTTTGCCTAGAAGGTATGAATATATCATATGCATACAATGAGTATATAGGTAAAAGGTTATGCTACAGTGAAGATTTTATTTTCTTATATTTTAAAAAAAGGCATTATAGTTATGGAAGATATACATGGATAAATGTATAATTACATATGTAGACCCTAGACCTGAGATAGTTGTGTTATTACATTTACCTTTTGTCTGTATGGTGATAGACAAGGAAAAAATGCATAAGTGATTATGTAATATTATACAAAGAAGCTTGAGTGTATTTTTAATGCCTCTATAAGGCTTTTTTCCAATAGGGTGTCTATGTAGATATAGTTGTAGGTTTCCTTTAAGGTGTTGTAGGGTTTGTTTAAGTAGTTACAGGTCTAAAATAAATATAGAGACTCTCATTATTATCATGTCTATTTTAAGAGTTTATAGATACACTCAAATTGAGTGTTGCCCATAATGTATGGAGAAGAATAAATTGATACTACAAACTTTAAGGATATGAAGTATAGAGTCTTCATTCAATCAGTTTTAGCATCACATTATAGGTTCCTTAAATTTATTATGATGTAAGTTAGTAATTATTGATATTTAAATCATTTTTATAATGGACCAGATTGTAGTTATGCAATCTTGAAGATGTATCCCAAATGATGGGTGAGCTTTGTTATTATATTGGTGTAGATTTTCATTTCATTGATTTCTAGTTTTAACTTAGTTCAGTTGTAAATGAATTAAAAATAACACTAGAATTAGTTACAAGAATTTACAAAGTAACACTAATGAAGAGTAAATGTGGGAAATGAATTTATAGATATTTATGATTACTTTAATTCATTCCTATATTTTTGTAACCAATTTTGTTTACTTGGGAAATAATGTCAGGAATCTAGAACAACAAACATGCTCTGATACCACTTGTTGGGAGGGGAGGAGGTGGAAGATAAATCCAAGAACAAACACACCTATTCTAATTCCACCTCCTAGGATCTTGCTCCTCAGAAAGAGCACAGTATGATTACCAAATATAAGCAATTGAATATGCGGAAATAACCAGAAACACAAGTAACTAGAATTCACCAATAGCACAGAATATGAGAGACAATACACTATCTTGTATTAACACTAACAGAAAAGAATACAACAAAGAGCTGCCACACTCTTTCACCTTACAGAGATTCGCCACACCTCAAGTGTTCAGTAATTCTTCTCACACACACTCTCCTACACAAAAACGGTCCCAACAACCAACTCACACACAGAATTGGTGTTCACCTCACCAACCAGTCAGTAATAACCCTGCCGGTACATCAAGCACTCTACAGCACTTCAAGTTGATCTCTCATGAACTTGCAACCTGCAATTCAAAGACCAAACTTACATGTAGATCCCCAATGAGCTTGCAACAACCTGCAACTCACAGATCTTATAACTAGAAGGAACTCTTCCTTTCTATCTCATGCCTTATACAATACATGCCAATGGGTCTATAAATAGATCCCTAACTCAAATAATAACTTAGACTCTTAATTTAGACAATTGTCCTCGCAGCCCAAGACTCTAACTGGTCTCAACATGCAAACTCTTCATTCACTTAACTAACTGTCCGTGAAACGAGCAGTTCTAGAATACACAGGAGACCGACGTCGGTCCCTGCCTGTCTGGTTCTGCCGACGTCGGCCGACTTCCTGCCGTCGCCGGTGGCCTTCTGCACTGGACTCTGTTGGCGTCAGTCCTACTGCCGATGCCGGTTCCTATAGAACTCAGCAACCATCTGTTCCTCAGTTTGCAAAGGTTGAAGCTTTTAGCTCCACAACCTAACAATCTCCCACTTGGAGATAAACAGCTGCAACCTATACCTGTACCTGTACACCGTCTAGTTTATTCCCTTGGCTATGTTTCCATCTTCAAAATCACCCTTGAAGACCAACCACCACAAAATCTATGGTGCAAAACCTGTCATCCAAATTACCTACCACATCCACATCTACAACCATGTAGAAATAAACCTAAACTTGCATAGCATGTGCACCTGCTACTAGTCCCTGTAAGAATCCACTGAACTACCCTCCAATGGTTCTCTCCCAGATTGGCTCCTAACTTGTGACAACTCCCACTGCTTGGGAAAACTCAGGTTTAGTACATACCATGCACTCAACCTCATTATGTGAATCAAGACACCTGTTCTATGAACTGTCTAACCATCGGCGTGCTAACCGGTTTCACACAATCATCCTGAAACAAAATCAACACATGACCTACCATGTCTCTAGAACACACTCTTGCCAAAGAATCTTGCTGCTCCCAGATTCTCCATGACAAACACCGAAACTAGATTTACCTTTAGTTCAGTAATACCTGTATATGTAACCCTGTAACAAGCACATCATACAAAAAATAGGATAGTGTAGCTAATACTATCCAACCTGGTAAAGAGAAACACAATGAACAAACCTCCATTGCCCTACAGCTAATACAAGATCAAATACCCTGATCTTCCATCTCACGTATCCATTTCTGCTCTTCTTCATCCTTAACATCCATTCATCTCTCAGTGCTTACTTCCAGCTGGCAACACTACCCAAAACCCCTGTTTGGTTCTCCTCCAAGGAATCACATCCTCATTCATGCCTAGCTCCCACTATTTCCTGGATATCCCTGTTCTGCTTCTTCAATAACTTCTTGGTCCTATGCCATAAGTGAGCAACAAGTAGTGTAAAGAAGGGAAATGATGAATTTGAGAACTTACTTACACCTTCAGTCCTCCATATGGGCGCTTGAGACTCCATGACAGCTTGTTGTCCACCCAAAATTCGTCTCAGTGACCGATGCCGGTCACATCTCAGTCTACAGCTGAACGATGTCGGTTCCCTGCGACTACCTCTCTGTCGATGTCAGTTTCCCCTGGCCGACGCCGGTCTCTGTCTGCCCCGAGTCACCGACGTCAGGCTGCACATAGCCGACGTCGGCCCTGTCTGGACACCGACGTCGGTTTTCCTACCGACGTCGGTCTCTGTGTTTTTCTTGTGAGACCTGACTTTTTCCCGTGAGCTCCTTTTGGATCAAACCCTTGTCCAAATCACCCTTGCTCTGCTTAGAATTCCTCTGCACCTTATGCTAAACTCTGTCCGTCATTTTCTCCTTGAAAACCAAGGCTTTCCTGTTCTTGTCACTAACATCGGATTCCTCAAGAAATCTCACCTTCTTCTTCTGCATACAAAAATCATGATCCATGCCTTCCAAATCTGAAAGCATACTCTTTGACTCAAGAACCAGCATCTCCTTCTTATCTATGTGACCAAGCCTATCAAGCCACATCTTTGAATCTACAGCTAAAGTAGATAACCCATAAGAAGAATCAGTAAAACAAGTAGATAGATAAAGCGTACCTACTTTCTTACCTCTAGCTACAACAAGTGTACCCTTGGTAACCTTCCAAGAGTCCACTGTGAGAGTTACTGTGCAACCCTCTTCACCCAAACTTCTAACAGAAATCAGATTCTGCTTCAGAACTGGGACATGCATGACCTCCTTTAACACCCATGTGTTACCTGTCTGCAGTTTCAGCTTCACTTTGCCTTTGCCAACAATCTAACAAGGCTTACCATCCCCTACACAAATTTCTCCAAAATCTCCCTGGACATACTCATGAAAAAATTCCCTATGTGGGGATGCATGAAAAGAGGCACCAGAATCTAATACCCAAGATTCTACTTTATCCAAAGAACATACCAGAGCATCCTATGCAACGTAACCTGCAACATCTGCTTCTTCTTCATGTTCTTCATGCTGATCTGTACCCGATCTGAAATCTCTCTTTAAGTGCCCTTGCTTTCCACATTTCCAGCAGGTTATTCTGCCATACCTGGACTTGGATCTCTTGCCCGTCTTCGACCTTGATCTCCCACGCTCTATCTTCTCTCTTGGCCTTCCTCTTCCTTCAACACTCAAAGCATCTCTAGATGATTCACCTATGCTTTTCTTGCGTATCTCTTCGTTCAAGATCACACTCACAATATCATCTACTTTTAAGACTTTTGAAGGAGACACAGTATTAGAAACTGCCATTACCAAACCTTCCCAACTTTCAGGTAATGAACACAAGATTAAGAGAGCTCTTATTTCATCATCAAATACAATATTGACTAAACTTAACTGGTTTACTAAACCATGGAAATCACTAAGATGGCTATGAACAGATCCACCTTCCAACATTTGCAAATTAAATAAATGCTTCATAAGAAATACCTTATTCGAAGTCGAGGGTTTTTCATACAAATTTGCCAAAGATTTCATCAACTCCACCGTTGTCTTACACTGTGATAAGCTGGAAATCATAGATGATTCAAGACTCAATCTAACAAATCCCAGAGCCTTCCGATCAAGAACCTCCCATTCTTCATCTTTCATATCCACGAGTTTGCTAACAACCCCACCCAACGATAAGTACAAATCTTTCTGATACAGATAGTCCTCAATCTGCATCCTCCATAATTGATAGTTCTTGCCATTGAACTTTTCCATTCGTAGTTGACTGCTTTCTATCATTGCTCAACTCCCACTCAAACAGAAACCCTGTGAGTAACCTGTAATCAAAACACACTACCCAGATCTACACCAATCTGTTAGTATCCCAACCAAAAGCTTTGATACCAATTGTTGGTATCAAGCTTAAGAACCTACAACCAAGGCTCTGATACCACTTGTCAGGAATCTAGAACAACAAACATGCTCTGATACCACTTTTTGGGAGGGGAGGAGGTGGAAGATAAATCCAAGAACAAACACACCTGTTCTAATTCCACCTCCTAGGATCTTGCTCCTCAGAAAGAGCACAATATGATTACCAAATATAAGTAATTGAATATGCGGAAATAACCAAAAACACAAGTAACTAGAATTCACCAATAGCACAGAATATGAGAGACAATACACTATCTTGTATTAACACTAACAGAAAAGAATACAACAAAGAGCCGCCACACTCTTTCACCTTACAGAGATTCGCCACACCTCAAGTGTTCAATAATTCTTCTCACACACACTCTCCTACACAAAAACGGTCCCAACAACCAACTCACACATAGAATTGGTGTTCACCTCACCAACCAGTCAGTAATAACCCTGCCGGTACATCAAGCACTCTACAGCACTTCAAGTTGATCTCTCATGAACCTGCAACCTGCAATTCAAAGACCAAACTTACATGTAGATCCCCAATGAGCTTGCAACAACCTATAACTCACAGATCTTACAACTAGAAGGAACTCTTCCTTTCTATCTCATGCCTTATACAATACATGCCAATGGGTCTATAAATAGATCCCTAACTCAAACAATAACTTAGACTCTTAATTTAGACAATTGTCCTCGCAGCCCAAGACTCTAACTGGTCTCAACATGCAAACTCTTCGTTCACTTAACTAACTGTCCGTGAAATGAGCAGTTCTGGAACACACAGGAGACTGACGTCGGTCCTTGCCTGTCTGGTTCTACCGACGTCGGCCGACTTCCTGCCGTCGCCAGTGGCCTTCTGCACTGGACTCTACCGGCGTCGGTCCTACTACCGACGCCGGTTCCTGTAGAACTCAGCAACCATCTATTCCTCAGTTTGTAAAGGTTGAAGCTTTTAGCTCCACAACCTAACAAATAAGAATTTCAAAATCCATTTAGAAACTATTTATCTAGTATATAGATCAATGCCCCATCCCCTAGGTATTTACTTTGATTATACTCAGATTTGTTGTTCATATACATGTTTACATTGTTATATCTATCTTTACGACCTTGTGAATGATATATATAGCATACATCACACATTACCAAATTATGCTTAGACTATTTTATATTCTAATTTCATGTGTACATAATATATTAATTTATCATGTAGATATCATATGTTTTTACTCTAACACACATGATGCATAGATTTTATTTTAAATATAGTTATTATAGAGGTTTCAAAACTCCATGAAAAAGAGGGGGAATTCATAGGGTTTATTCACAAATATCAAGCCATCCTAATCTACTCAAAACATAGTTTCTAACATGCAAACATAGCTTACAAATCCCAAACTTAGGAAAACATAGTGAAAAATAATCATATACAGATCAGTCTCAGTTATGAATAGAAACATTTGGTCAATATCACAACATAAAGGACACTAGAGTATTTCATTATTAACTAGGGGACTACACTACTCTCTAGTGGCCCTAGAAATAGAAAACCATAGAATTGTCAAAAAGGTATATTAGTTATAGTTCATATTTACATAGTCTCAATCATAGATTATCAGATAGGTTTGATATATACTTAGTTTTAGCACATATTACACAAGTTTACTTAGATTGGGTGGCATCATGCATGGCATGATCACTCTTAATTTAGTTTTAGATACTTAGACATAGACTATTATGACTTGGTATATAATATATATACACATATATTAGAGTTAGGGGAATGTGCACAACACATTGTTCCCATATGTTTAGCTTGACACTAGTACTCTCATATGGAATGGAAGTTCTATGTTATTGCTATAGACACCATTTTCACTAGGTTTATAATATATTTATGCCTTATTTTGTGTACATTAGTTGACATTCCTAAGTGGTCTTTGAGATACATTCCTGAGTTATAGAGTGGCCCATGATCTATTTTTTATTTTAGAGTATTTGAGTGGTCCCAGATACACCCTAGATAATTTTAGTTACATCACAAAGATTTAGTTACAATGAATAATTTTAGTATCAAATGCATCTACTAGTGAGTAGTAGATTCACCTTTCAACAAACTTCACTTAAAATCTTATGAGCTAGGGTAGTTATTGACAACTTGGACTTTATACTTCATTAATTTTTAGACCCAAGGGTGTTTAGGATTTATAAGATGACTCCAAAGTATGTGCACACTTGGTTTATTAATTATATGCTTATGCTAATCATGGTCTAAGAAAATTAGTAAAGGAATAAATTTCAAAAAAGGAAATAAAATTATAGGTATTGAAATAATAGAAGATGAATTTATATTTAGGAAGCTTCCTTAATTTAATCACATAATTTAGAATAAAAATTAGTAATCATATAGAAATCAACTTGATAATATAATAGTAAATAAAATACTTATCTAGCTAATGAGGTAGATCTTTGTATCAAGACATCCAAATGGGACCCTTCCTAATTTAGGCTTGAACTCTGATCATTCTCTTAATTCAAAATTACTTTGAACACAAAATGTTGCCTTTATAAATACCTCATATAGTAATTAATGATTTCTACAAGAATTACAATATTGTTTTTCTCTTTAAAATTCTTGTTCTCAATTAATATATTACTAATGACTAATTATATCTTTAATAACTCTATTATTGATTATATAACATAGGTCGTTACATTTATCTTAATAGATTACATTCCCTAGATGGATTGCTTAGCTAGAAGACAAGTCTAGTTTGTTTAATCAATTTGAGTCCAACCAAATCTCCTTACTTTGTTTCACTAACTCTGTCCAATTTTACATGGTTGTCACAACATATTCTATATTTATTATAAAATAATTATCCCTTAGAATCTATTTTTAATGTCCTTAGATAAGATATTCAATGCTTCTAGGATGATATACCACATATTCCTTTTGATGTAGGATACACTATCAACTATTTATTGGAATATACCTATTGCTTAAACCCTCCTTAACACCTTTAGAGAGAAAGAAAACATAAAACAAAAGATAACTATTTATACTCTATTTTATAATATAAGAATCAAATTACCCAAAGATATATAGTAACATTTTTTAATTCATGTATATGGATATTTATGATGAATATATATAGAGGATAATTCAAAATCATGGTAAGATGGAAATTTATATGCAGGAAAAGGGGAACATAAAGCATTCTTAAATTATGGGTCTCATCACGCCCCCCAACTTATGATGTTTCTCATCCCTAAGAAACCAACATGTTTATTTCAAATTCACATGTAGCTCTAAAATCCATAGGGTTAATAACACCACTAAGAAGATGTCCATAAAAACCTCACCTTTATTTATATTAATGCCATCTTTTGACTTCTCTTATTTTATCCAATAGAATATTTCCTTGTCAATTTGGTATAAGATACCAAAATAGGGGAGGCTAAAACATCATGTCCAGAATTTTTGTTTCTTATTCACTTGTAATCATGATATATATTGTCAAAATATACCTTCAGATTATAAGGGGAATATGGATCCTTTTTCATCAACTCAGGAGTAAGTTCTTTCCACCATTTTAAATAGGATTATTGTGTTTGTGGGCTAATGGAGGTTCTCAATTGTAAGTAAAAATTATGGGTTGCTTCACTATTCCTCATAAACCAAAACTAAATATTTTTCCTTTTCATGATATTATCCCAATATTTCATCACAACTTCATGTTATCTTAATTAACTTCTTATGATTAGTTTAATTTTATTTTTTTTTCTCTATAATCATCTAGTTCTTGGCCTCTTATGTGCTTGTGAATCAAATATACTAAAAATGATTTTAAAAGGACATCCTCTATATATAAATTAGGATTCCAATCTCTGTTATGGGGCACAACATAGTCATGAATATAAAATTCACATAATTGAGCTTGAACTTCCATTGAACTTTCACTATATATTTGAAATAAAGATAGTGGGTCCAATAATTCATAATATAAATCATAATAAATTCTCATAAACCTGAATTTATGTCATGGTTCTTCTAATTAAACTAAATATACCTTGGTAGGAGGTCTATAATCAAGGAGTGTCAAGGTAATATTGGCCATGTCCCCAATATTACTCTTAGTTTGGTGATCTTATTTTATCTTATTTTAGATTCTTTATTAAATTTCACATTCTCTTCTTTCAAATCCGTATATTTATCAAACCATTTATCTATATTTTTTTATCATGTTGGAGGATATGGTAAATGAGGACTATACCTTTTTATTTTAATAGCTATGGAGACTACTTGTGGAATTTCAATGATAGGATGTTAGGATGTACTAGCTAAAGTATGGGTGTCTACAAGTGGATATAAATATTAAGCTACTATAGACAATGTATCTAAAACATTTCTATGATGGCCCTATAGCTTCCTTCTCAACCACTCAATTTATTGAAGATCTTTCTCTAAGGTAGGAAATTCATCTTGCAAAGGTAGAGGGATTTATTCTTATTAATTTGCTTCCATGTGTCTTTCTATATCCTCTTGTTTGGAACACTCTTCTATAACATCTAGATCTATGTTTTCAAATTTGGAAACAATAAACATTTCCCCATTACTAGTTACCAAAACATTAGTTTGTTCTTCTTCCGACTCTTCACTAACTTCTATAACTATAGGGGCCTTAGTTATTGGCCTTATTCTCATCTTACCTCTTAATCAATTGGATCTTTGTAGATATATTGTAACATTATAATTTTTAGGTGGCTTTAATATAAGAGGAATTTATTTTTTAAATGTCTCAGAATCATATTTGAGCATTATTTTCCTTCTCCTCTTCATTGTCTCCTTTGTAGCTAAAGGTTATACTATAGGACTCTTTTCCCTTATATGTTCTTGTGTAATTATAGGAAGGTCATATTCTAAAGGTTATTATGCATATGTAATATGATATTTAGGTTCATATAGTTACCCTACATATTACTATCTCATGCAATTTAATCTCCATTCCTTTGACTTTTCCAAATTATTATATAATGATACAACAAATTCCTCTATAATTTCCTAGTTGAAAGCATTTAGATTTTCAAAATATGTGAACCATCCTACATTTTTAAATAAAACCATGATGTATTATTATTCTATTAGAGGATAAAGTTTGGTTGGTTCATGCTTGATCAAATAATCTGTCGTGGATACATACTGAGGTTTTTATGTATAATTGGTGATTTATAATAGATAGATAAACTTTAGGTGGTGATTATGGCTTCAAAAATAAGAGTGCTAGAATTATTTTCTTGGATTTGGAAAATAAATGTCCACATATATGTGTAAAATCCCCCCTCCCCAAATTAATATGGTCACTTTTCCATAAGTGACATAAAATAAGAACATTTAAAGGGACCATTCATGCATATGGGAGATGGATTTAGTACTGGAAGAACATAATTGTCATATTGGCAAGTAGGTTAAAAGATTGATTTAGGATTGGCCCAAAGTAATAATTAATGAGATGATGATAACATTAAATAAGTATAACCAAAAAATAATTAAACCATGAAATGTAGTGAGTGAAAATAATTACCTACTATCTTATGATTACCTCCATTAGTATTGTATGAGTGGAAAGTATGTTTTGAAGTGACCTAGGATAATCATCTTAGTGCCTACATGGATCCACATAAGGATGAAACAAATTTTGTATTAAGGAAGAAAATAATGGTGATTCCATTATTTTATCATTTAAATCTTCAAGAATTATTTCAAGGTCATTAGTAGATATAAAGTAAGTTTGAAGCATCCATCAATTATTGTCAAGAGGAAGAACCGCATCATGCAATAGCTAAAATGATACTACAATAACAAAATGCATCTTATAGTAACATGAGTTCATCATGTAGGGATAATAATTCATATTGAAACAACAATACTTTATCTTTTAGTAATAATAAAAGTTATTTGTTATTCTAAAGAATGAATCTACAAGCAAAATATGGGAAATTGCTATAGATTTTTTATTTTATTTTTTACTTATTTTCTACTTCTAAATAAACTAGGATTGAAGTAACCCAAGAGTCAAAATTTTATTCATCCTATACCAAGCCATTGTGCATGACTTATACTTGGATAAAATAACCTACTATTCATGAATATATTAGATAAGGGTTCACAAAAATACCCTTCTTCTGTATGAACATGTTGATATTTTTTATGAGAGAGATGGATGTTGATCCTCAATAATTTGGCAAGTAAGAGTATCCTTGGAAAAGGGATTTATGTACATCTTGAGCATATGTCCATTAACAAATAGATGGAACCAAAAAGGGTCAATGGTCATGAGGTTCATGGCTCCATTCTCAAAGACTTGCTTAATCTCATAAGGCCTAAACAATCTAGATAGAAACTTACCCTTATGATATTTATATTTAGAATCAAAGAGTAGTACCCAATCACCAGGTTAAAAAATTGTATTCTTGATATTTGTGTCATGCCATCTAATTTATTTTCTCTACAAATATTTAGTGTGATGAAGTTATTCTTTCTTAAGTTCATTTAATACATTCATCTACATAATCTAGTCTTGTTGAGCTTGTGATAGATCTAGGCCCAAGTTAAGTGTTATCCTCAATTTTTTGTGTTCAAATTTAATGGGAAAGATGGGCTTCTTACCATAAACTAGTTCATAAGGAATGAACCCAATTATGGTTTTATAAGTGATCCTATAAGCCTAAATAGATTTTGGAAGATGAGCAGACCAATCTTTCTTATGCAAGCTAATAGTCTTAGTAAGTATATTTTATAGCTCTTTATTTATAACTTGAATTTGGCCATTTCACTGTAGGTGGTAAGGAGTGGATATTTTGTGTCTGATTTCATACTCTTTTACCATGACAACTATGAGATCTAATGTCAATTATGGTCCTTGATCTATGACCGTCTCTCTTGGCACTCAATAATGGGTGAAGATATATTCATATAAAAACTCAACTGCTTTTTCATCCTAAGAATGTGTTAAGGCCTTGACCTCAGCCCACTTTGTGACATAATCAGTGCATAGCAATATACACTCTTTTTATTGGATTTAGGATCTATGGGGCCTAAAAAACTAAGCCCTCATTTGTTAAAAGGTTCAACAACTAATTGTGGTTGTAGTGTCCTTTCATCGAAGCATTTGGGTTTCCCCATATACTGACATTGATCATAATGGCAAGTATACATCATGATATCCTTATGAAAGGAAGGTCATTATTATCACGTAGTAAGTATCTTCATATCACCCTCTTCATATTAAAATGACCCCCATAGGGCTCATCATGGCATGCTTGTAGAATGTCATAGGCCTCATCCTATTGGATGCACCTACACATAATTGAATCTAGACTAGTGATAAAGAGATATCATGTAATCCATGAATAGTGTCTACTATTTTGAATCAAATGTCTTTATTTTGGTGAAATGTATTTTTTTAATGAACTTGCCATAAGATATTTAACAATCTCTACAAACCAAGTGGAATGAATGGTTAGTGTAAACAAGTGATCATTTTGATATGAATCATCGACAATAAGACTTTGTTCATCATTTTTTAATTGAGATAAAAAAATATGAAACTACATTACCTTACCTAAGATGACCATAGTGGTAGTGTCAAATTATTGTAGTAGAAGAAACCATCTAATTATATTACATATTATAGAAGGTTTGTTCATTAAATACCCAATTTCTATATGATTTGTGTGGATGAATACTTGGAATCCTATAGCGTAGTGTCTAAATTTGTTAATAGCATACACTACTGCAAGAAATTCTTTCTCTATTAAATTGTAGTTGAGATCAACTCCTTTAAGATTCTTGATAATGAAATAGATAACATAGCTCAAAAATTCATATTTTTGGCCAAGGAAAATACCTAAAGTGGTGTAAAAGGCATCTATGTGGATACAAAAAACTTCTTCTAATCAAGCCCCCTCAAAATAGGGGTTGTTATGAGAAGGCCCTTGAATTGTTGAAAGGTTATTTGATAATCATCAATCTATACAAAGTCAACATCTTTGGTTAGTAAAATAAATAATGGAGTAGCAATCTTGCTGAAGTCTTTGATGAACCTCTTATAATAACCAACATATCCTCGAAATATTCTTACATCTTTTTGCTTCTTTGGCATGTGTAAGTATTTATTGATGTTAATTTTGGTTGGGTCTACCTTGATACTTGCAAGTGAAATGTGATGTCCTAAAACAATTCCCTCACTAATTATCATGTAACACTTCTCATGGATTTAAGATATTTGGTGATCTTGGTAACACTGTAGGAATTTCTTAAGGCTAGAAAGAGCTTCTTCAAATATCTTCCCATAGATGGTGAAGTCATCCATGTAGATTTCCACATAATCTTAAGAAAAATTAGAGAATATGCTCAAGAAAAATCTTTGAAATATGGCTAGGTAAATTCATAGGAAAAATGGTAATATTGCATATGTATAGTTTCCATAAGGATAAGTTAAAGTGGTTTTATTTTGATCCTTAAATGATATCCTTATTTGGTTATAGCCATTGAATATTTCAAGGAAGGAGTACTTTTTCCCTGCTACTGTATCAAGCACTTGCTTAATAAAGGGAAGGGGAAAATGATCCTTCCAAGTAGATACATTTAATTCTCTATAATCTATGAAAATAAACCATTTCCTTCCTTTATTAGGCACAATCACTAAGATGTATACCCATTAACTATCAAACATTGGCTAGACAAATCTTGCATCCAAGAGTTTTTGCAACTTAGTTTTAACAATGTATTTAACTATAAGATTCATTTGTCTCTATGTTTGGTGAATAGGCTTAAATTACTCCTTGATTTATATATGGTTCATGTATAAGTCTAAAGAAAACCCTCTCATATCATGATAATCCCATACAAATGCTATTGTATGTTGTTAAAGTACTACAAGTAGTTGGTTTTCTTTCTGAGGTGTTAGAGATTTATTGAAATTAAGGGGTTTTCTTGGTAGAATGTACACTTTATTAGGTAAATAAATAACTATATCAATGTTAGATAGTAAAAGAGCATAATTTCATTAATGAAGAAGCAATTGGTAAATGTTCTGATATCTCTTGTAGCATCACTTGGGCTAGTCTCAAGAAAGTTGTTTTAAAGAGGGTAGGGTATACATATCAAAGTATCTATCACTATAGGATCTCTCTAATAGGTGTTTTATAGGACAATAGAAATGAAATTATCTTCCTCTTGCCTTTATAAATGTAGAATATGTCTAAGCATGCATAATGAATACAAAGATACTACTTCATCAAGATTATCCACCCAAGCTGATTCATTCTCATGGGAAGGTTGATCTGAAGGGTAGAGAATCAATTTATTTATGTCATTTCCATTATAATTTAGAATTTTAATATACCTACAAAAAATTTAAGCATCAAATATATCCAACCAAGGTCTTCCTAATATTATAAGGTGACCTCCTAAGTTTCTCTTTGGATGTAGGATGATAAAGTCTGCTAGATATTTCCACAAATTGATGGTAATGACAATGTCTTCTATGATTCCATATGGTTTACCAGTTGACCTATCATCCATTTGTAAGATAGTAGGAATTAGATATAGAGTTGTAAGTCCAAATTTATGCATGGTTACCATGGTCATAATGTTAATGGCTTCTCCCAAGTCTATAAATGTATTAGGGATGGGTTGGCCATGGATATTGATGTTGCCTACCAAACTACCATGGTTTGAGTATTTGGGTGTTGCTATGTTTCCTAAAATAATATCTACAAGCTAGCTAAGGACATGTATTATCTTAGGATCCTTCTATTTCCTACCTAATTTATTTATGCGTAGTTCTATAATAAATTTGATGTATATTCAGACATCTTTTATAGCTTGAAAGGTTGTAATATTTACACATATTTTTCAATTCATCTAAAAGGTCGAATTCTAGATCTGACTTAGGTCATTGGATACTCAACCTCTCAAGAAATGGATGATGATTAGGTTACTTATATTTTTTAGGTTCTTTTGACTCAAGAGTGGTGGTGGATAAAAGTGGATCAGTATGAGTATCCAGACATTGTTTAATATGTTTTATGATCATGGGTGAGGTGGGTTGTAGAAGAATTCATCCTGACTGAAGGTGTATGTCATTAATATCAAAATTATATGTTAGATATTTCATTATTTCCATGGATTATGTTGGTTGAACCAACTTATTGGAAAGATTGGGCACTAGTTGGGTAGGTAGTTACATTATTATGGTAGGTGCTTGAGTATTTGGAATCAAATCTTGTTATTGTGGTAGTTGAAATTATTATTGCTGAGATATGGGGTTGTAGTTATTTTTTCCTAGATATTGCCAAATATTGGATGGATATGGCCAAGGTTGGGTGGTCGATTGAAAATACTAAAATTGATTTTGAGATTGCATCTAATTGGGAGACATCTAAGACTATCTCTAAGGAGGTTTCCAAGATTGTTTTGGTGACAAAAAAATGTTTGGAAAAGAACTTGAGCTAAAATTAGGAGTATTAAAAAATTGAGATCTGAAAAAAGCATAATTTGTTGTCATACCTAAAAATTATGGTCTAGGTGAGCATTGTCTATGTTGGGATACATAGAATATATGACATTTATCACTTATTATTATATGGAGCTCTACAGTCTAATAACTTTCCTTAGTTATGTTGGCTAATTTATCTTTAATTAAATGGAATTTATAGTCAAATTTATTTTTCTTGCATTCTGGATAGAAGATTATCATGGAGTACTCAGTTTTTTCTTATTTCCACCTCATATGCAATGTACCCAGCTAGGTGTTTATGTGGATTATATTTCCCTAATTCATATCCTATAATAAATTACTTACCTCATTTTTAGAGATCCCATTAGTGACTATAGGAAGTACCCTACTACTAAATTCTTTTTGTAATATAAACGTCAAGTAGTTTTTGTATAATGGGTGGAGATAATCAAATGATAAAGATGATACATCTCCTCCACACATGAGGTCAATTGTTTTTAAGAAATCTTCTCTCACTCCTTTTATGAATATGATTTTTATGGATTATTTATCCATTGTAGTTTGCTTGGATTTTTGAAAACTAAACATGAATCATTCAAGATAATCCTCTAAATATTCATCCTCCTATTATAATCTAAAGATATCGACTCTCCTAAAATTCATTCTAGAGAAATAATCTTGGTATCTACCTAGAAATTTTTCCTTAATTTTGTCCCATGTAGATATTTCATATCTTTCAAGTCATATTAACCATCTTAGAGATGCATCCTTCAATGTTGTAAGAAATAACTTGAGCTTTTGAACATCCCTATTATAGTCATAACTTTTGCATAAAACATCAAATTCAAATAGAAATGTGTCTGGATATTCATTTTATTCTCCATAAAGTTAGGGAGGGTTGAGTAAGGGATGTTTTTCATAGGTGTAGTGCCTTTAGGGGTATGAATAAGAAACTCAAAGATGTTGGTTACTTAGAAACACTTTTATCATCTTGATCTTCATTTTAGCCATTATCAACCAATGTTATAAGTCTATAATGGGTGAGTGGAGAGGTGTGGTAGGTCTCTCAAGAGCTAAGAGGGTTTTCAACACTGTATTAGCAAGCAATTTGGGACATATAAAAAGGGATTGAAAGATCGATTCATTAGTGTGGGGTGATGAGGTGGGATATTTTAGATGATCTCCTTTAGAGGTACTATCTCTTTCTCTAAATTTTACTAATAACTCATCCAAGAATATTAATTCTTATGGTGTGTACCCAATCTTATACTTAGTGTTTTCTTCATTCCCTCCTTTGGTTGTAGAATGTGTTACTATTGCTTTAACAATTATTATCTTTTTATGAACCTTCTTTATTGATCTCATTCTTATTTGATATAAATTACTATATAGGTTTAGTGTGGTGGGAAATCATTTTTTGGATTTTTCTAATGTTTTACTTTGAAATAATCAAATTTTAATCTATAAGGCAGATATTCTAAAATTATAAAGTGAATGAACTAAAAATCATGTAAAAAAATGAAATGCATCATAAATATTGAAAACATAAGTGTGTGTCACCCTCCTTGGTAATGATGACAAAATTACAAGTAGTAGATTCACCTTTCAATATACTTCACTTTAAATATTATGATCAAGGGTAACTATTAACAACTTGGACTTTCTACTTAATTTATTTTCAAACCCAAGGGTGTTTAAGTTTGATATAATGTCTCTAAAATATGTTCACACTTAGTTTTCTAATTGTATTCTTATGACAAACATGTTCTAATAATTTTAGTAACGTAATAAATTATAGAAAAGGAAATAAACTTTCGTGAAATGAAATAATAGAATATTAATTGTTATTTTGGAACTTCCTTAATTTAATCACACAATTTATAATAAAAACCAACAATCATATAAAAATAAACTTTCTAATACAATTGTATACAAAATACTTATCTAACTAATGAGTAATATATTTGTATCAAAACATCTAAAGTTGTACCTTCCTAATTTAGGCTTGAACTCTGATCCTTCTCTTAACACAAAATGGATTTTAACACAAAATTTTATTTTTATAAATACATCATGTAGTAATTAAAGATTGCTACAAAAATTACAATATTGTTGTTCTCTTGAAAATGACTGTTCTAAATTAATCTCTTAATAATAACTAATTACCTCTTAAAAACTCTATTATTGAATATATAAAAGAGGTGGGTACATTTATCTTAATAGATTAAATTCCCTAGATAAATTGCTTGACTACATGACATGTTTGGTTTGTTTGATCAATTTGATTCTAGTTAAATCTCCTTGCTTTGGATCCACTGACTTTGTATACATTTACAAAATTGTTACAACTTGTTCTAGATTTGTTATACAACATATATCTCATAATTCAAATTTTGATGTCCACTACTAAGATATTCAATGGTTGTAGGACACTATGCCATATATTCCTTTTACTAAAGGAATAATGTCAATTGTTTCTAGGAACATACTTGTTGATCAAAATATCTTTATCACATTTAAAGAGAAAAAAACCATAAAACAAAATATAACTATTTATAATATATTTTACAAGACAATAATCCAATTACCTAAAGATATATAGTAATATAATGTTATTATTGTATTATGGCTATTTATATTAAAGATATACATGGGATAATTCAAAATCATGGAAAGATGGAAGGTTATATATAGGCAAAGGGGTACACAAAGAATTATAATTATTGGTCTCATCATCTAATACACATGGATAGGCAATGATGGATTTATAGTCTACTTGAGTTCTTGAGACACTTACAAACGAGGGTTGGACAAACCATCATTCCAATCCAAGTTATTCACATACTATGATCCATCGATCAAGGTGGGTAATGATGGAGTTAAGTCTAACTTGAGTTATTTAGTCACCTACACATGATGATTGAGCAAGTCATTAGCTTAGTCCAAGTTATTCATTATTTGATCACCATACACACACACAAAGGATTCCACTAGGTTTTAGCATTAGTTCATGTACCCAACGAGGTGTATTTATTCCTTTATTCTTTCTCTTATATGTTTACTCAATTTCATCTTTGAATTTATTCTTTCTTAAGTGAGGATTGATTCATACATGTTTCATTTACAAGACATGCAATGGAGCATGCTTCATAGACTTAGACCTAGATTCATGGGCTTTGCCTTTTAAATAAGTCTAGCTACATTTCTTTTTCTTTTTCCTAGTCATTTCACTTTACTAAATTTATCAAATAAAGGGGGGAAATCTAGGCATACAAAACGTAATTTTAGTGTAATGAGTTTCACCTAAGACCACCATATACTTAGATTGAACCTAAACCTATCTTAGGGACTTTCTTGACAATTTTATAGCTTTTATGCAAGTCTAACCCATTCCCAGATATACTAAAAGAAACACTAAGCCATCCCCTATGCATATAGGTCTCATTTTTTCCTACTCTTTACACCTAAACATTATCATGGTCCTTTGGACTAGAGTGAATTATGCTATTGACCAAAGGGAAACACTAATTTCCCCTTACTCCCTACTTTCCCAATGGATATCTTTTTATTTCTCTAAGCACCCTTAGGGTTAGCCTAGACTTATTTCACATTTTGACAAGCATCAAAATGGTATATATAAACCAATTTCATTCAGTTATCCACAAGATGGAAATAAAATGTAAATACTCATTAAAAAACTCATAAAAAATTTGTAAATTAAGGTCATTGATCCCTAGTCTAACCTACTTATATATACACCCATCTATAGTAGCCCAAAGCTTAGATTACCTAGATTTTTAGTCTCAAGTATTTCAAATCACCAAAACTAGAACTCATACTATAATTCAATTAAACTTGCACTAGAACTTAGAATGGGAGAACTACATTGGGCTTGATCCCCTTTTGAGGTACTAGTATGTAGGTAATGCTTAACACATGGGGTGTTCAGGTCACATCTATATTTCCCTACTAATGCCACTCTTTTCATACTTTTTTTCCTCAAATACCCTAAAAAACAAGGAAGCCTAATTTTTTGTATTAAAATTAATCAAAATAGGGAAAATAAATTAAACTCACATTCATAAACATAATCATAGACTCCTCAAAACCAAGTGAAGGTCCATCCATAAGCTCATTATCCCTACTACCAAAATGACACTAGTGTGTCATAAAGGACACTAACATAGTGCACTACTATCCATAGGATCACATTATTTTAAAAAAGGGTTTCTAACTCTTAGTTACTATTCAAAACATCTTACATAGTCCTTATACTAATTTTAATCCTATCACTTCTCCATCTCAGTTAGTTTTTAGCTAAGTACATCTCTTGTAATTCATTTGATATTTATATAATAATCAGATAAGTGAATTATTACACAAATCATAGGATATTGATATTGATATATCTATTACCTAAATTATTATTATCACATCAAATAATAAACCTAGGTTTTTACATTTTTAAATCCCTTTTAAAGTTAAATCACATTTATACAAAAAACTAGTGGATTTTCATGGAAAATGTTAGAACGTAGTGGTGTAAACATGCAAGACAAAATTTCATAGAATAATCAAGGGAAATTACTCATTAATTTAATTATTTATATACTACAAATAAAAATTCACAAAAAATTAAATTACTTCACAAAAAGATGTGGTCATTACTTGGATATAATGAGCCATTTTATGGGCTCATCAACTGAGAGAGGAAAACATGAATCTACATATTCACCTCAATAAGGCCTAATAATTAATTGATGATATGTTTCCTACACTAGTGATTCAAGTCTAGGATGACTAAGTTACACCATAATAGAAACATCTCATAGGCATTCTATCTCATCTCATAAAGGACTGGCTAATTATGTAGAAGCTACAACTATTAATGTGAGGTCATCACTTGAAGGATAAATATTGGTAATATTTAAAATACTTAAGGAATACAATAAAGTATTGGATAATATTCCACTCCAAGTTTAGTATACTTCTTGAAACATAGTTAATTTGAAATAGGAGTTGACTAACAGCAAGAGAGAATTATAATCAAATCTCACTAAGGCTACAAAATCCAAAGCAATAATGGAGGACCAAATAGTTATACCTACTTAAATGTATTTTACACTGAAGAAGTCTCTACCTATAAGATAAAATGTGATGGATAAGTTACACACTTGGTATAAAAAGATGTTTCACAACACATTTTTTTGAAATCAAACACATTATCACATAGATATGCTTGAGGAGATGGTACAATAAACTTAATGAAAGGTGGGAAAAAATAGGGCCATCATCACTAAAATTAATGATGAATACATATAAAATATCACGTCATGTTAAGATCTTTTCCCACTTTGATATGTATGATGTGGGAACCCCACCTTGATTAGAAGATGTCTAATTAGTACTTGTACTATATGGCCATTTATATCCTAGTAATCATAAATGATTCCTAATTAATTCTTTTAAAACAATAATTAGTAACCTAAGATGCACCCTTTAAAGGAGACTATTCAATTCCATTTATAATTTGGAATAACATAAGATTGACCTAAAGGTTGTGGGTTACCTATAACTAGACCAAACCTATATCTTATGGGGCTAATGTTGGAAATATGATTGTCATTAATGTCAGAAGGGAGATTATTGGAATTATGGATGTCATTGATGGTTAGGGATGATTGTATTTATTATAGGATATGTAAGGGATACTATAAAATGTTAAGGATGACTGAGTTCTTGTGTACATGTATGAAATTTAACTAATTATTCATATTGATCATCTAAACATTTTGGGTCTATAGAAGAAAATCTGAATAGGTAGTTTGTTGATGTTACCATTACCACATGTAAATGAGTCTAGGGGGGTTGGTCATATGGTTATGATCAAATTATCTCTTAGTTATTATGAACTAGATTTGAAGTTATACATTGAAGTGTGGTTGAAGATATGAGGATGAAAATTTGGATACTTAGACATAATTCACTAAGTTTTTATACTTAGCTAAATTTTCAAAAGGGTTAAAGTAAAGACAAGTAAGCATGTTGATGAGGTCAACATTTGAACACATGGAGATATTAGGAAAAAATTATAATATGTTTTTATTCATTTTTATGCATAGTTTTTATGCACTAAATCTTAGGTCATGTGATGTAGCACAATAAAATATATGCATGACCAAAGTTGGGCTCCAAGGTATTTTTATAATGTTTTCACAGTCAAATTTGAAGATGGAAATAAAAATGTGAGTAGGAATTTTTATGATGTCATATCTTGCACATATGAAGGTCTCTAGAATATATGAATATATGAATGGAATCCCTATATGAGAGGATATTATGTGATAAATTATTGGTCATGTGATGAAGCACATCAAAATCTATATAAGAACAAAGTTTGGCGTCTAGGTAGTTATAAGCATAGTTAGATTTATGGTAGAATAATATAAGTGAGTATATTAATGGAATTATATCTAGCACATGTGAAGTATTCAGGAAGAAATAAGCATATGGGTTTGTTCATTATCATGCCTAGTTTATATGGTACAAGTTTTAGAATAGGTGAATGAGCAAATCAAAACATATGAAGGTGTAAAGTTAGCCTTATAAGCATATTGAGATGGTCCCCATACTTAGTCAAATATACATAAGTTAAAGTTTGAGCTTGTTACAAGATATAATGGTTAGTGCTTAATCATATGTCAAAGATCCAATGATGCACAGTGAAGTCAATATGTCAAAGGCACCTATGAGTGAATGTTCTAGTGTCAAGTGTCATAATCACAAAGCTTGAACAGTAAATCTACAATGTGGTTAAAATTTAATTGTTCAATGATCAATGTGAGGATGCCAAGTGCCTCAATAGTGAAAAATGATAACAATGTGCAAAAGGCACGTGTTAATGTCAAGGGTAACATTCTTGAGAGCTAAGCAGAGATACATATCAAGATTTTTAGAAGATTTAATGGTGAGTGGGTGATCATGCAATGAAGATCCAATAGAGAAAGTGGACTCAATGGAATAAAATGATTGATGTTTATTGACATAGAGGCAAGTTAAATACTGAGCTAGTTTGATGAGATCGATGGATCATATTTATTCTAAAGACTCAAGAAGCTACAAGATGAGATTAAAAGATTGAGTTTTAACCATAGATAGAGATAATGTTCATGAAACTATGAATATCTAATAGCATGAGGGAGCTTAGATTAGAAATATCAATAGATGTGTTTTAAATTTAAAAGGTCAAAGTCTTTAATCATACAAATATTAAATGAAGTGCATAATCCTTTTAGAGATCGATCCAATAGACACATTTTAAAGGTGAGTGTTTGAATAAAGACCATCAAATTTTAGTGATAGACTTAAGATAAATGATTATTATTAAATATATGATCATCCTAACAGTTAATAACAAGAACATGTATGAACTTGTAGTACATCCATAAATTACAATACAAATAATGAGATTGATTATAGTGATCTATCAATTTTATGGAATAATGCATGTGCATCAAAGCTAGATCCTAATATATGCTATAAATAGTAATGAGACAAAGAATCACAGTAGTGGAACATGATTTCAAAATGTGGGAAAATTGGTATTCAAGAGATAATGAACTGAGTTTAGAACAAAGCATGATGTGTTTGTAAACAAGTGTGAACATAGAGATTATATGGAACCCTAGATTAATTGTTTATATATATGTCATCTAGGATATAGGTAGTAGCTATTGGTATTATTGAACTGTGTCATATATAGATATATAAAGACACAAAAGTAAAGAGATAGAGTGAAAGATAAGGGATATTAAGTGTGAAGCATGATTAGTTACATACCAGACATGTAATAGGGACCAAATAATTGGATTCATTTATGAATCTACATTGTAACCTAGATTTTTAGCTCCATATAGATCTGATTGGTGGGTGCCATCATATTAACCTATGTTGCTGCTCAGTTAGGGAGTGGGTGCTTCCTTTGAGTAGCTGCTCTTAAATTAGGGGATTGGTATCTCTTTAGGGTTGGTGCCCTTATACATTGTAACTAGTGATGTTATTTATTATGAGGCTAGATTAGAATAGTATATTCTAGTAACTATTCTCATGATGGTTTTTTCCATGTTGGGTTTTCCATAGTATATCCAGTGTTGTGTCTATTTATGTGTATGTGATCTATGATATAATTTTTATCAACATATCAAATTTAATAAAAGGACTAAGTTAATCAATATATAGATTCATCTCACTCTCAGTATATAGTTATGTTCCAAAAAAATTTATCAGAGCCTTGGTTCCTTAGAAGAAGCTTAATCATCTCAGGTAGATCTTAAATAGTGAACACAAATGGCTAGTCAAGAAGGTTCTTCCTCAAACATGGCACCTCTCTTTTATGGATCAAGCTATGCATTTTGGATTATAGGAATGGAATCATATCTATCTGCATTAGGGTTTGATGTATAAATGTCTATTGTAAATAGATATATAGCTCTTGCTAGAATTCATACTAATCAAGATACTAAGAAAGCATATGAGAGAAATGCCAAGGCTAAGAATTCTATTTTATATGGATTATCTAATTTAGAATTTTTCAAAGTGATGCATTTTCAAAATACACTAGATATCTAGGAAAAATTGAAAAGCATCTATGAAGGTGATGACAAGGTACAATAAGCCAAGCTATAAACGTTTAAAGGCAAGCTTTAAATCCTTAAAATGAATGAAGAAGAGAATATTTTAGACTACATCCTTAGAGTAGATGAAATATTCAATGCAATAAGAGGCCTTAGAGAAGAGATGAAATATAAAATCATAATGAAAAGGTCCTAAGATCTCTGCCATTAAGGTATGAATCAAAAATCTCTATAGTAGAGGAAGCAAGAGATCTATATAAACTCACTATTTATGAGTTGCATCAAAAATTCAAAACCTATATGATGAAAATGGGAGAAATAGATACCTTCAATAGAGAAGTTACATTCAAATCATCCAAAATAGTGAAGGTAGAATCATCTACATTTAGATCTAAGGAGATTGATGCAGAAGAAGCCAACTTTGTCAGAAGATTGAGAAGAGGGTCTGGAAAGTATAAAGGTAAGTTACCCTTGAAATGATTTAACTATGGTAAAGTAGGATTTTTTTTCTAAATTCCCTTATAACAAGAAGGATAAATCTAAGAAAGAATAAAATAGTAAAAAAGTGGAACCTCACTATTCCAAGAAGAAGAAATTATTAAAATATAATAAAGTCCTATACACAAAATAAAATAGTGATTCAATGGATGATAGTGATAATTATGATGATGATCATCCATGTGCTTTTGTGGCTAAGGAAATAGGATTCATATTCATGACAATAAGATTAGCTTATATGGATCAAGAAGAGGTTGAAGACTCAGATGAAGAACAAGAAGGAGAAGTGGATTTATAATGTGAACTCATCTATGCTCTATAATAAATAGACAAGATAAGATAATAGAACTCAAAATAGAAGCTTTGATAAAAGGAGATTCAAAAAATGTCCAAAAGTCTTGAAATTTTTGATCAGATGGTGGTTAGCGTAAAGACAAAAGTTGAAGAGGCTAAAATAATAAAATATGTAGTTAAAATTTAACTATAATATAAATCTAATGAGTGCATTTAGTGGCTTTGAGAAAAGAACTTAAGAAAGATAAAGGAAAAATAGACAAAAGTCTAAAGTTGATAGGAGGATTATACATTCTTGATGAATTGATCAACTTTCAAAAGCCTTCAAAAGAGAGATTAGTTATTGGTTATGAAAAAGGAAAAAATTACATAACTAGTACATATACTAATCCATATGATAACTTAAAAGCAAAAGGAGAATCAGGAGAACAAAAAGTGAAATATTTCAAGGATACAAAGACAGACTCAAACATAGTTGATGTGAAGAAAGCTAAAGGAGAAAAGAAGATTGAAGAAAAGAATAAGATAAAGGTAGTTAATGCAGATGAATACATACAAGTGAGAGACTTGAAGAAGTCATAGTTTATAAGAGCTCCTTATACTTATTAATGAAAAGCTATGACCAGGTATTCCTCATCTTTACATGGTTATTGTTACACTTGTAATCAGTTTGGTCATAAGGATATTGATGGTAGAATTTTACCTAAAAGGAGAAAAAAATAAGTATAAATTAATTTACTCCCATGTTAGATACAAATTTAACATGTTATAATTATAATTATTTTTGTCAAATAGTTAAATAGTGTAGAACAAACTGTGTAAGACCAAAAACACAAAGTAAAATAAAAGTCATGCCTCCCATTGTGAAATTTTTTTCACAAGTCTTCTAAAAGGAGAAAAAGAAGCCAAATAAGAAACCCAAGGATGTGTGGAAAATGAAATATTGATCTATGATTTCTCAAACTTCACTCCATGCCAAGGAGTAGAATTTATGGGTAATAGATAGTGGTTTCTCACAATATATGACTAGTGATAAGAGCAAGTTCATTGAACTAAGAAAATGTAAGGAAGGATCTATTAGCTTGGGAGACAACATGATAGTAAAGATCAGAGGTAAAGGAACCTTGAACATTGATGGAAAACTACTTACACATGATGTCATTTATGTTGAAGGTTTGAAGAATAATCTAGTAAGTGTTATCTAAATGTGTGATAATGGATATAGGGTCAAATTTAATACAAAGTTATACAAGTTAAAGAGATCTAGAAGACTAGTTGTATAAGGGAAAAGAACTGCAGGCAATATCTATAATCTTGTTGAAGTGAATGGTAATAAATTCCTAATAATAATGATTGATGAGAGTTGGTTATGGCATAGAATAATGGGTCATGTAAACTTTGATAACCTACTCAAAGTGAGCTCAAATAAGTGTCTTAGACATTTGCCTAAGATAACCAACCTTATAGACACTAGTTGTAAGGAATGTCAACTAGGCAAGCAGATACAGGTCATATTTTAATCAAATGAGTATGAAACTAAAAAGCTTATATAATTAGTTCATACTAATCTTTGTGGTCCTACTAAGACAAAATAATCTAAAAGAGAGAGATACTTCATGTTATTTATAGATGATTACTCAATAATGACATGGGTAACCTTTTTGAAGGACAAGTCACATGCATTTGAGAGATTCAATATCTTTTGGGCCATGGTAGAGAATGAGATTGGACAAAAAATCATATGCTTAAGATCTAATAAATATGGATATTTCACCTTAATTGAGTTCATAGAGTATTATAAGAAGCATGGAATCAAAACACATTACTATACAATAATAACTCCATAGCATAATGGAGTTGTTGAAAGAAAGAATATAATGGTCAAGGAGACATGTAGATCAATGTTAAAAGAGGCCAAGTTACTTGATGGATACTAGAGAGAAGTATACATAGTAGTATATATCTTATATAGATTTCAACTATAGGTAAATAGAGACAAAAATACCTATGGTCTATGGTATGAAAAACCTACCTCTGTTAAGTACTTCAAAGTGTTTCGAAGCAAATTCTACATTAGGAAAAAGGAGGACAAATTGGGAAGCTTTGAGTCAAGATGTGATGAAGGAATATTTCTTTTTTATTCCAAGAAAATCAAAGCATAAATATGTTACAATAAAATGCTACACAAGATTGTAGAGAGCATCAATGTTAAATTTGAAGAAGGATTGAAACATGTTAAAACTAACAAAGAAATCTATAATGAAGAATTATATCATGAAGATTAAGCAAATAATGAAGAGTATGAGGAAGAACATGAAATGGTACCTACAATATTTATTCAAAAGGATAGTTCTATAGATAAGATAATTGGTAATAAAAATGAAGGAGTTCAAATAAGGAGAAGACTTACATAAAACATGGAGCATGTAATTTTTTCTATAATGTTTGAAATTTAGTGTAAGAGATATGTTGAAGCCAACAAGGATGAGAATTGGATAAAAGCTATGTAATAAGAGCTAAGCCAAATTGAAAAGGAAAAAAAATAGAAATTAGTTTCAAGACCTTTAAACAAGAATGTAATAGGTAGAAAGTGGTTCTTTAGAAAAAATCTCAATGAGGATAGAGTTATGATAAGAACTAAAGAAATATTGGTGTGCAAAGGATATGCACAAGTTAAGGGTATAGATTTTGACAAAACATTTGCTCTAGTTCCTAGATTAGAAGCTAAAATAATGTTTCTAGAATTATATATTTATAGTAAGTTCAAAGTATATCAAATGGATGTTAATTATGATTTATTGAATGGGAACCTTGAAGAAGTTTGCATAAAACAACCTAAAGTGTTTTAGATATTAGATGAAGAAGATTATCTATTCAGACTTGAAGAAAGATATTTATCATCTAAAATAGGCACCTAGAGCATGATATTCAAGATTAAAATACTACCTAAAATAATAAGGATTCAACAAAGGATGTGAAAACAATAATCTATACTTAAAATTATAAGGTTAATATATGTTGATTATTGTTATGTATGTATATGAAATCATCTTTGGTGGTAGAAATTACAAAATGTGCAAAGAATTTTCTACACAAATGCAAAATGAGTTTGAGATGTCTATGATTGTAAAAATTTATTTCTTACTTGGTCTAAAAATAACACAAAATGATGAATGTATATTTATATCTCAAACCACATATGCTAAGGAAATGCTCAAAAAGTTTGAAATGGAAGATAGCAAACCAATTAGTACTCCCGTGATAACTAGATACATGTTGAGAAAAAATGATGAGTCCGTTGATGTAAATTAGAATATGTAAAAATCAATGATAGGTATCTTGTTATACCTAACTACATAAAGACCTGATATCATGCAAAAAGTGTACATGGTTGAAATATTTCAAGTTGATCCTAAAGAGTCACATGTCAATGTAATGAAAGAATCTTCAGATATATCAAGAGCATAATTGACTCTGGCCAATGCTATCTTAAAAGTGAAGAATTCACTTTTACATCATATACAAATGTTGATTGGGTAGGAAGTGTGGATGATAAAAGAAGCACTAGTGGTGGTGTATTTTTCCTTGTAAATATAAGTATTTCATGTATGAGAAAAAATCAAGAGTCAATTACTCTTTCTACAGTAGAAGCAAAGTATGTGGAAATAGTGGCATGTTGCACTCAAGTCTTATGGATGAAGAAAAGACTAAAAGACTTAAAGGTAGAGTGAAAATCACCTATCTCTATTATTTATGATGATTAAAATGATATCCACATATCAAAGAATCCAATGATGCATTCCAGAACCAAGCACATATCAATCAAGTATCACTTCTTATGGGAAAATGTTGCAGATCAAGAGGTCACAATGGAATATGTGCCAACATAGGACCAAATATTAGACATATTCACCAAACCTCTTCCCAAGGAACAATTTGAGTATCTAAGATATAATTTGGGAGTGGTGGTTCATACATCACATCACTATATCTTAGTGATAGGGCATGATTTCAGGGGGAGTATCATAGAAGTTTTATTAATCCCTAGAATAAGAGAGAAAAGAAAACTTAGGTATGCATAATATTACAAATTTATAATGAGTTGATGGTTGTAAATTCTTGGATAAACTCTATTATTTGATAATGGGGAGAAATATTTGGACAAATAATGAGAAAGATTCCCTTTTCCATTGATGTCAAAGGGGGGAAAAAAGTGCAAATGCTAAATAAGATTAGAGCATCTTTCCAAGTTGAGTTTAGGAAAATGTTCCATTGCCTAAGGGGGAAAATTTTTGGTATGAACATCTTTAATTCACACTCATCAAAATCCAATACAAGCAATGATAAATAAGGAGCACAATATTAGAAGATGAAAGCATTTAGTTTTCCATCAATGATAAAACAAGAGATTGTTGTCAATATGATTGTCATTGATGTTAAAAGGGAGATTATTGACATTATGGATGTCATTAATGCTCAAGGCTAAATATGGTGATTATAGGATATGTAAGGGATACTAGAAAAAGTCAAGGATGATTGGAGTGCTTGTGTGCATGAGTGGAATGCATCCAATTCTTCATATTGATCATCTAGACCTTTTGGGTCTATAGAGACAAATTTGAATAGGTAGTTTGTTGATGTCACCATTACCATGTGTGGATTAGTCTAAGGGAGTTGGTCATATGGTTGTGATCACATTAGCCCCTAGTTATTATGTGCCATATTTGAAGTCATGTATCTAATTATGGTAGAATATATGAGGATGCAAAGTTGGGTACTTAAAAATAATTCACTAAGTTTCTATACTTAGCCAAATTTACAAAAGGGTTCAAGCAAAGCCATGTAAGCATGTTGATGAGGTCATAATTTATACACATGGAGGTGTTAGGACAAAATGATCATATGGGTTTATTTATTTTTGTGTCTTATTTCTATGCATTGAACTTGAAGTCACATGATGTAGCGTGATAAAATATATGCATGAGAAAATTTGGGCTCCAAGGTATTTTGATTGTGTTTTCCCATAGTCAAATTTCTAGATGACAATAAAAAGTTGAGTAGGAAATTTTATGATGTCACATATTAAATGTATGAAGGTATCTAGAGTAGATGAATATATGTATGGATTCTCCTATGTGAGAGTATCTTATGCACTAAATTACTAGTCATGTGATGAAGTACATGAAAATTTATGCAAGAACAAAGTTGGCTTTCCAGGTAGTTATAATCATAGTTAGCTTTATGGTAGAAGAATATAAGTGAGAATATTAATGGAATTATATCTATCACACATAATTTATTTATAAATAAATGAGCATATGGGTTTTTTCATTTTCATGGCTAATTTATATGGTCCAAATTTTAGAATAGGTAGATCAACAAAGCAAAAGATATAAAGGTACAAAGTTAGCATTCTAGGCATATTGAGATGGTCCCCATAGTAAAATATGAACAAGGTAAAGCTAGATATTTTTAGAATATATAAATGTTATATCTTAATCATATGTTAAATATCCAATGACATGTAGTGAAGTCAATATGTCAAAGGCACTTACGAGTGAACACACTAGTGACAAGTCTCATAATCACAGAGCTTAAATAGTAAATATACGGTGTGGTGAAAAGTTGATTAGTTAATGATAAATGAAAAGATTCCAAGTGTTTTATTAGAGGGAAATAAAAATAATGTACAAAAGTCACACACTAATACCAAGTGTCACATTCTTAATACCTAAGCATAGATAAAGATTGAGATTGTTAGAATATCTAATGGTGAGCGAGTGATCATGAAATGAAGATCCAATGGAGTTAGGGGAATCAATGGGATAAAGTGATTGATGTTTATTAAAATAGAGGTGAGTTAAATATACAGATAATTTTACAAGATATACATAACATATTTATTCCAAAGACTTAAGAAGCTATGAGATGAGATTATGAGCTCAAGGTTTAACCATAGACAAAGATAACATTCATACAAATATAAAGATCTAATAGCATGTGGGAGATCTGATTATAAAAATAAATAGACACATTTTAAATTTAAAAGGTTAAAGTCTATAAGTGTATAAATATTAAATGGAGCACATAATCATATGAGAGATTGATCCAATGGACATATTTTAAAGTTGAGTAGTTTTAATGAAGATGATTAGATCATGGTGAAAAACTTATGATCAATGATCAGTATTTAATGATTTGATCATCTTAATGATAAACCACATGAACATGTAATAACTTACAGTCAAGCCATAAATTATGATATAGATAATGAGATTGATTTTACTAATTGATTAAATTTATGGAATAATGCATGTGCATCAAAATTGAAACCTAGTATATGATATAAATATTAATGAGATGAAGAATCATGGTGGTGGAGCATGAGTTCAAAACTTGAGAAACTTATTGTTTAAGTGATAATGAACTAAGTCCAGAGCAAGTCATGATGTGTTTGTAAATAAGTGTGAACACAAAGAAGATATTAAACCCTAGATCTATTGTTTATATATATATATATATATATATATATATATATATATGTATATATATATATATGTATGTATATATATATATGTATATATATGTATATATATGTATGTATATATATATATATATGTATATATATATATATATGTATGTATATGTATATATATATATGTATATATATATGTATATATATATATATATATATGTCATCTAACATATAGGCAGTAGCTACTGGTATTATTGAATTGTGTCAAATAGAGATATTTAAAGACACAAAAATAGAGAGGTTGAGTGAAAGAGAAGAGAGATGAAGTGAAAATCATGAGTATTTATAGACCAAACCTGTAATAGACAATAAATAATTGGACTCATTTATAAATCTACATTATAGTTTGGATTTATAGTTACATATATATCTAATTAGTGGGTGCCATTAGATAATTTAAGTTGGAGTTTAGTTATGGAGTGGGTACTTCCTTAGATTAGGCTCTCAAAAATTAGGGGATTGGTGTCTCTTTAGGGTTGGTGCCCTTAAACATTACAGCCAGTGGGGTTATTTATTATGAGGTTAGATTAGAATGGTAGATTATAGCAACTATTCTCATGGTGGTTTTTCCCATATTGGATTTTACACATTATATCAAGTTTTGTGTTTTTTGTGTGTATGTTATCTCTGCATATAGTTTTAATCTACATTAAAAATTTAAGAAAAGGACTAGGTTCATCAATATACTAATTCACCCCCCTCTTAGTATATAGTTGTGTTCTAAAAACTAACTCTCTTGGTAAATGTATTTAGGATCAGTACACTAAGACCAATTATTGTTTGGGTGAAAAGGCATATAAAATTCATAAATTCAATCAACTCTAAGGGGTGGTGATGCACCAATATAATCATTCATCCACTCAATTTGGACTCCTAACAACACTAGTAAAACAAAAATGAGCTAAAGCATTATCTCCAAAGATACTAAGAGGTAATATTACCTATGAAGGTCATAATGAGTGATTATAACTTGGATGTTAAGGATGAGATGCCTATCTTGAGGCACTTCTAACTAGATTACACTCCAAACATGATCACCAAACTTTAACACTTCATACAACCTATTTAAGATAACTTATCAACATATAGGTGTGATAAGGACATGGTAAGGGAGGATTTATACCACTTATCACATAAAAATAATAATATACACACTTTAAAATAATCATGGAGAAGCTAAAATAGTTTATTCATTAGTCTAATAGGTTCATCAAGTACAAAACCAAATATATTTTCCTCATATCCAAGTGAGGGATTACAAATCAAGGCCTTAAGGCCTAAATATATAGCATAATGGGAATGGATAGATAGAGATAATGGTGTGGAGATAAAATTTAGGTATCATAAATGACCATAGTCCACTCATTACTTCAATTACATAGTTCTCGATATGACTCCCCATGCATTGGTCTCTTTAATGACCCCTTTAGGCATTGAGGTGGAGTGGTGGAGGATGTGGTTGACTTATTAAACCTATATTAATGAATGTTTATGCCCCTATTTGGTCAAATAACTCATATTCATGGAAGCTACAACATTAATATCCATCATAAAGTATATAATAACCTATCCTCCTTATAAGCATATTGACCAAGTCAAAAAACTAACTTATTTATCCATTATGACCATGGAATATGGACTTGCCTAATTTAATGCATCAGATATATTATGTAACTAATATGTTATAACTCCTCCAAAAGTCTCTCAATGTCATTATCCAACTTATTTGTTGACCAAGTATGCCAGATAGGGCATGAGTCCTAGTTATTAGACTATTGGCTGATTGAGTGGCCACAAAACCTAAATGAGACCTTAAGAACCTATGATTAGGTGAATATTATGTATTAAATAACATCATATACAATTATATAGTCCTTTTTTAGTATAATACACTTCTAACCTTGCCAAATTAGGTGACTAGGTTACCTTTTCCTTCATATCTACAAACTGGCCATTTGAGGAAGACTTACAGAGGCATTTTCAAGCATATGTTTACACATATAACGAATTGAGGAGGTGGAAAAAGTGTCAAATCTCATCCTACAATTATTTTTATCTTTAAAAATAGATTTTTACCCTAAAAAATCATAAAAACTTGAAAAAGTATTATTTTCTTATAAATTTGTATAGTGTCCATATTGACTAGTACCATGGGAAGGGTCTCTTCTAAGTGTACTTTTTGTTCAAGTGTTTATCAGGATATTCTAGGGTGTTTTAGTGAAATTATCTTCATTTTTATTAGATCTAGTCTATCTTAGGGTTTAAGTAGGGTTTTAGAGGTCTAATATCTTAATGATGGTTCATAAATATGATACCTCAAAACCCAAACTTATGGTCATGGATTTTTAATCCACATACCCCCATAAAAATCTTGAAATTTTTTGGTTCCCATGCATATTTTTTGTGGATATATGAGAAAAACATGGGGGGGATTCAAACTCTTTATCAGGTAGTATATGTAGGCTAACTTATTATTATTCATTCATAACCCTGGGCCCCTAACTCTAACTCAATCGTTTATGTATCTTAAGTATATAGGGGTTCCCAAATTACATTAAGATAATTTGACCTAATTCCTCCTACCATGAAAGATATTAATATTTTAATGGATGGCTTGAGTTGATTCCTATGCCTATGTAACTCGATGAGGGTCTTAAGACCAATTTGACCATTTTTATGCTTTTTGATATTTTAAAATGCTTTTTTAGGACTTATAACATACTTATAGACCTTTTAAAGGTCATATTTATTCTTGGAGAATATTTGGGCATGTCTCACTATGATATGGGGTTTCTAGACCTTAAGAATGACTCTTAGACCTAAAAGGGTTAAATTGAGTCTCATGATTTTGAGGTACCTGTAGGTGCTTGGGGATTCAAAAAATAATAATACCTTATTTATCTCATATTCCCAACCTTATGAAACTACCCTTAAATACTCAAAATTAAACCATGTGTTCATTTCCTCATGAGATGTCTTGTAGGTCTCACTATTTACTATTAGTCTAAATGTTTGGGACTTGAGTGGTATTTATCTTCCCCTTACTATAATTTTGATTGATTTATACACTCCTAAAATATGTTTTACAATTTTAAACACCCTTATTACTAATCCCTTCTTCCAATTTTATTTCCTACCTTCCTTCATCTCCTTCTTAGGGTTTACAAGTAGTCATGTCTACCTTAACCCTTAACGGCTGAGTTTGGTGCTTTTCTTATTTTACCTACGATTCCTATCCACATGGACATTTTTCATAATTTTTCACATTTCCCCTCATATTTATTCAATATTCAAATGACCTTAATATTATGAAAAATCCCTTAATTTATATGTATATTCTTTTTTATCAGTTTTAGGTCCAATAGACCTAATGGCCATTAAGTAGTCACCATATTGACATTCTTATGACTTAAAAACATTGATTCACCCTTCTCCCTCACTTGATTAGATGTTTTCAACCCATTAATATTTACACAGTATGATTATATCTCTAACCTACATGTATAGGTGTGTTGAGGCCCCCATTAGGCCTTATTTACCTCAAGGGTTAAATTGGTTTAACGAAGAGATTGAGAATCATTCATAAATTAATTAGATCTTTGTGTTCAATCATCTAATAGTAATTTATTTATAAGGTTTAATGTTCACTTTCATTCTTATAACTTACCTATAGGTGGTGATTCTATCATTTTAATTGTGTTATAAGTGTAAATGGCTTCCCTCTTGGCCCTTGAAGTCATGCTCAATCTACCCTATGATACATAAAAATTACTAATTTTAACACTTTGTGATCTTCACACTTGTTTAGACCCTTTATGATAAGTTTTTATGCCAAATTTATCCTTCCCTCTATAGTCAAGCTTGCAAGTCTAAAAGGGACTATGTTATTTTATGTAATTAGGATCTCATCTTTAGCCAATGATCATCTTAAATACTCATGAACTTGAATGTGGTTTCAATTAGAATCATAATGCCTTCAAATAGTCTCAGTCTCTACCCTATATTTACACAACTTTTTAATGATCTTAAGTACATAACTAGTTATATCTCTTCACCTTACTATTGTAGGTAACTGTTTAGGTCTCTAACTATGTGAGGTTTTGAACCATCTTGTTCAGGTTCTTGAATCCTCAATACTCCTTGAACATGGTTATCATTTAAACTAGATTTAAAACCCTTAACAATCTTTGTCAACACTCTTTACCACCTATCTCATTTCTCCTCAAGTACATAGTATTATACCTATAGATATCTTGAAACTATTAACTATGTGTTGGGATTTAAAAACCTCAAAATCTTTAATGGATTTAAACTTTCTTAAGGTGTCTATAAAATTTAAACAACTCTTCATATTTAATATCTCACAAGTTCACTTTTAATCTAATACACGAGACTAACTTTTGATTCACTTAGCTATTTATCTCCACTGAGCTGACTATAGCTTATTTGAGATATTTCCTACCCTTAAAATCTCCTTGACCTTATATTCCCTTAATAAATCCCTCTATCTTGACTAAGGTTTTCAAAATCAAATAAACTATGCATTTGGTCTTCACCACTTTCCTTATAACTCAAATAGGCCTTAAGACTTCCAATAGACCCATTGACTATAGGTGTTGATTTGTAGCATATAGGTAATGGTTTACTCCTTTAGCAGTGTTTAATCTATAGGATTTATCTTCATGACCATGATGATATAGATCCTTAACAACCTCAAGGAACACCAAAATATTATATTGATGATATGGATTTGGATAATGAGTAGTGATATTTATGTGATGAAAATGCGATATATGTAAATTGAGAATGAAGTATTAAGCTCGCAACTATGGTTGAATGGTAGTGAAAAAGTTATGAAAATGGAATGAATCATGAAGGGATGGAAAGAATTATGAATGCACACTCAAGATAGTCTAAAATTATCATATACACTTTATTCATATACCAAAAAAAATAAAACAATTTGGAGGTTCTCAAAGAAGCGTATATAGGGAAAAGAGAAACCTAGGATTCTCCAAATAACCTTAACATTTGCTAAGTGACCTTAACATCTACTAAATGGGATTGTGATAGTGTTGAGGATAGACTGGTGGTTGGTATGATATGATACTTTGATGAATCTTGATAAAATTTAAGGACACTCATCAAGAATGAAACATTTCGTACCATGTGTTATTATGTTATGACAACCTTGGATCCATCATTGAACCATACATTGACTTCTTATCTAGAAAATCACATATATGTATAAATTATTCTCTTGGAGATATCATGAGAGAGTTATAAATATGTATGAATATCAATTTTGAATCAAAAATTCATGTTTAAGATTTAAAACACCGTATTTATCCTTCAACACTATCAACCATTAGGTGAATGCATTGAACACTTTATTTTACCATTCAAACCTACCTTAAGACTACATATTTTGAATTTTATATGTTATTCACCCATATAGACTCATATGTGTGGAAAAAATAGGAATTCATGAAATGTCTCTTCAAGACCTAAAGAATCAAGAATAATTAGTTGTTTGATTAAACAAGTCAGAAACTCAATAAAATCATTATGTTTCTTTTGCCTTATGCATATGTGAATGATAACTAGACCACTTGAGTTTTTAGCATTTATTCATATTTTTTGGAAGACTAAAATAGAAACAAATAAACATGATTTTAATGTCATAATGTCTACTTCCTCTGGCCTAGAGATAGAAACCTATATCTCTCTTCCTTGTATAGACTAAGCACAAAATTGAAGTTCTCTTAATGCTTTCCAATGAGCTCAGTAGGGAAAGTAAAATAGTCTTTGGCTTTTCAAGCCCTGAAACATTGTAATTTCTTTAACATGTACATGTAACAAACCCTCCTTGCATACCCATAACTTTTCTTGAGCAAATCTATATTGTACAGATCTATACCACCTAAAAAGGTATTTAATCCTACAAATTCTCCTTCATTTCCTCATGTTTCAATTTATAAACCACCATTTTTTGGAAATAAGAGGGAAAAATGCAAGTCAAAAGGCATATAAAAATAAGTAATATATTTTTTAGAGTAAAAGGAGCATGTTTTCACACATGTGAGCTCACTTAATGTCAAAATAATGTTTTCAATTCATGGAGGGGGTAACTTTAAAACATAAAACAATTATATTAAATCAATAACATGACCATGAGGGTGATTAAGGGTATGGTTTATGGTTTAGTATCCTTTTGAGGTTAAATTCTGTCAATTTAAGACCAAAACCTTTCTTTTAGATAATATACATATAAATTCAAAATAATATTTACCAATGAATATCATAAAGGGTACCTTATAACTCTCTAAAAGGTTTTAATTTGGCTTTTATATATCTTCATAACACTTTTAAAGATTATATTCATCCATACCTTGCATATACCAAATGGTGAGTCATTAGTTTCCACATTCAACCATATTCATTAAGGCAATCTAGATTATAATACCACTTCAAACCCTTGACAAAGACCTCCACACATACTTAAACACTATGAGGATACATAACACAAGTTGAAATAGGGACATGGTAATGATGGGAGATTACCATGTGTAGTATTTGGTTATTGTCATAGAAATATTTTTGGTTAAAAGGGTTGGAATTCGGCATGGGAAGCCAAATTTCCAATACCAACTCCAACAATAGATCCAAATAAACAAATCTACTAAATCTACAAAGATAATAATTATCTCACAACATGCCTCTAATAGCTGATTTTGCAACTATGACATACTTAATAATGACTCTATAAGTACCATATTATTCTTAAAAACTAACAT
Organism: Torreya grandis; assembly: GCA_037957365.1. NCBI lineage: Eukaryota > Viridiplantae > Streptophyta > Pinopsida > Cupressales > Taxaceae > Torreya > Torreya grandis. The sequence continues at coordinate 436,289 of JARHVA010002937.1, forward strand.
ATACTATAGTTCTAGTTAGAATTCCTTCTATTTAGCCTCCTATATCTGTAATAAAGTACTTTATGCCTCCTCCATATCTATAGGTACTATATACTTCTTGGTTTTGAAATTATGAAAAATGTAGTAGTGAATTCCATAGTTACTATGAGTGGGTCCAATATATTGAAAACCTAATAAGGGTAGTATATTTATACTCTACTTAGTTTAAAACTTAAAAGGGTGTATAAGTAGTGCACAATAGGTGAAAAATGGTAAATATAACCTAGAATGATTAATATAAATATTAATTTGGACTAAACCCCCTAGTTTTCCATAGGAAAATCCACCAACTCTACCACTAGGAATACTTCTTTCCACTTTATCTCGTATGATACAACTATTTAAGTGTAGGAAGTGTTGGTAGTGGACATAGGATTGTAAAATAATAGAGTGTAAATGCATGATAAGTGTGTAATGATTAACATTCTATATAACATATATCAATTTGTATGTGTCCAACCTATATCCGTATCTAAAATAAATGTAGAATATGGAAATACTCATTAAAAGGAAAAAATGAAAAGTTGTAATAGAAATCAATAGATAATTTTAATTTATATAAATATTGATTAAATATAAATTAAAAGAGTTATGAATGGTAAGATATTAATAGAGAGATTGATTGATGGTTCTTCAAATGTCTTTTTATAAGTGTTTCATGTGCAGTTGTACTCTATTATGTTTGAATATTTTTAATCACAAATAAATAATGAAAATTTTGTATAATTAAGTATATTTTTCTATGGATAATAATTAAATTTGAACAAAATGAATATTTGAATACGTTCTATAATTTTGTCTGAGTTTTAAACATGTATTATACTTCCTACAAAAATAAACATTAGCATGTTCTAATGGGTTTTTTAGGAACCTATAATAAAAATTATATTATAAATAAATATTATAGAATGAAAATAATAATAATAATAAATATAATCTAAAAAGATAAACTAATTAATGAAAAATAATAATATAAACCTCCAACCTAACCATAGTAGATATTCGATAGAGAATAATAATTTGGTGGAATTATCTGATCCTTAGTTGTATAGATCCATGTATATTACTTAATTATTGACCTAGTAACTATCCAACAAGAGGAAACATAAATATGAAAAAATAAAAACAATAAACTAAAATAATAAACAATTGAATAGTGGTTGGTTGCTCACAAATGGCAGAGTAGTGGCTACAAGCTTTTGGGCAGCATTATTCAACTTGTATGGGAAATTATAAGATTAATTTTAAATTTTTAATGAGTTATTAAATAAAAATAAGGTATATTATGGATATATAAAATGTGTATTTTCTAATTTATAATGAAAATTTTATATCTAAAATTAAATGGAAAATGAGATATTTGTAAGGAAAGAGAAGAATGTGTAAGTGGGAATTATTTGGAGCTTGACTAAGGGCTTATTGGAGTTAACTTATAGGTGGTATATATTGAATTGATCATGATTAAGAGGGAATTATATAATTAATAATTTTATTTCAATATATAATGAATAAAAATATGATAAAGAAACATTCAAAACACATCAAAACATGTGTTTTGGGAGTCATTTTAAAAATCAATTCTATAGTGGAAAAAAAAACTATATGTAGGTGGTGGTCATGTAACCATTGAAACATTTATTTTAATAATCACATAGATGACATGAATTTTTAAGTTGGTTTTATATATTTACACAAAGGTTTTATAACCATGGCTACTATTTCTCTATGACATAAAAGAGTTTAATATTTGAAGGCAAAAATCTCAAAAACTTAAAATTTTGAAATTTAAAAAGGATAGGAAAAGGATAGAGGAAAAGAGATAAGGGAGAGGAACATTTTAAATATTGTTTTAATTATGCATATACTTTCATCATCATTGGATTTTGTAAATGTTTCATTTTAAAAAAATTGGGTGAATACATATTTTCCCCTAAAGAGACAACTTGTCATGAGCTGATGAGGGTGTTTTCCCGAAGTAGTGGCACACTATAATGAAAATTATGGTTTGGAAACTTACCTAAATTAACTTTATGGTGTATTTAGTCTATCTAAGACACCCTCATGACCTACAAGTAATAAATAGGAATAAATCTTAGTTTTATAATAAAAGAAATAAATATAGTTATCCATCCAAACATAAAAAAACATTGCTTAATTTTTACATGGGTATGAATATAATAATTAAACCATCCCATAAAGGGTCTTATCTTGATTATGAGTGTGGTGATGTCAACCAAAAATATCAAAATGGAAAAATGACATGTTTTTAAATAAAATTATGAAAAGCAAAATAACACAATCTTTGGGGTTTGAGATATGCCAATGTTAGTTTAGGGTTAAAACCTTATGAATACATCATCATATGAAAAGTGATATTTTTGAAATAAAAATTATAAAAGTGGAAACTTTTTGAAATACAACTATAAAATTGAACTACATATTGGAAAAATCTCTAAATTTAAAAATAGTTCATGCTTTGTGAGTTTTATGAATTTTAAGCACTGAGATCCCTATGATATAATTGTGTGAGATAGTATTTATCATAGAGGGTGATTGGATAATGTTAAGGGTACCAAGGGAAAAAAAAGTGTGTAGACATGGGTAAGTTATCTTCATTTCCATTCCATAGTCCTATGTTCAAAATTTATTTGTAAAAACATGTTATGGGTAATAATGTATAGATAAATTTACATGGTGGTTATATACACGTAATATTTTAAAACTTTAGCATTTAGTCATGTTTTATTTATTATAGGAACCCATTGAGTCTCAATTTATTTGAGTACACACCTTAAGGGGTGTATTAGGAAAGGGGTAGGTAGACCATTGGTGCTTCATAGGATTGTTATCCCTAAAATACCACTTGATATGTACACAATGATTTCCTAAGCTTTGCCTCCTATTTTTCACCCTCCTCTAGTCATTTAAGGCCTTCATTAGCCCTTCCCTAGCCTAAAATATTTTTTTGATGGTTTATATTATATTTTCAACCCCATCGACCTTGTATTGTAATTGATCAAACTTATTTAAGGTCTAGGTCAGACCCTAGCTAACCTAGACAAGATCGAATTTGTTTTTGTCAATAATGATACAATGTCAATTAGGTTAACCTTGTTAGCCTAATTTTCCAAAAATTACTAGGGTTAGATTAAAATAATATAATCACATTCATTTCATCAATTATTTAATAAGATATTAATAAGAGATATATATTTTGTATCTACTTATCCACCATTCTTCTTAAGGAGCATAGGTTAGGGTTTCATATTTTCTTTTCAGATATGGATCTTGTCTTATGGAGAAGTATTTTTCATGCATTGATAGGTTGTGTAACCTAGATCTGAATTTATTTTTCATCCTCACATACCACAACAACATCTTAATAAGTACTTTGGCCAAGGGAGATATTAAGGCTCTATGATTTAGTCTTCAAAGGTAAGTATTCCTAACTTTGTTACCACCTTTGTAAGAGCATATATATATATATATATATATATATATATATATATATATATATAATTCTCTCCCATGCATTAGAAATATGTATACATTAACATCAGTATATGTCCTCTATACATGTTTAGTTTTAATGTTTATTACCCCCACTTTGTGCCACAAGCTTTGGTGAGCACTAGATTAGAACTTATTATTAGTTTAGTGAATATGAAAACATAAGACCTAGTTAGGGTTATTGCATAGTTTTTCTTGAATAGAAGCTTTGGAACCCTTCTAGGTGATATTATTATGGGAAGATATCCCTTGGGTAGGTCTACCAAATCCATCTTGGTCATGACCCCGAATATATAATGTATCAAAAATTAGAAGTGTAAGGAGGATTTATCTTCTCTGAGTTAGGATTGATTTATAGATCAATTGCATTTCAATTTGCATACAATAGTTTGTTGAAGTGTCATAGGAGATTTTTTTATTTTTTATTTATTTTGATTATTTTTTGAAAATTTTAATGGTATTTTTAGTAAGAGTTAATGATGGACATATCTACTAGTCACATGGTACAACCATTGGTCTTTATACACCAAAAATTACACTTTTACCCCAACAGTTGTGTAACCATCATAGAGGTGTCATAGTCACTAGGATTATGTATCAATTCCTTAAATACCATAATTTTTATATAACCTTAATTATACATAGACCATTTATTGTAAAAATGGTTTAGTATTTATGTAACAACCACATGTATGAAGCATATGTTCCATCATACAGTAACCTTTAAGAATTTTTGAAGTTTTTAGAGGATAAAGGACAAATATAAGTTGTTTATATTTTTGTTATTGGGATGTGTACAAATTATTTAGTAAAATTATGAATAAATATTTAATTATATTGATATTGAGGTATTCTACAACTGATTATTTGGTTATTTTAGATATATTAGGCATATTCAACATTACATGGGTGAGGACTATTAACCCAAAAGTTAGATTACTTTCTAACTTTTTCACCTAATGATACATTGACCAAAATGTTTTATAATTATATTAGGATTCAATATATTTTAATATCAATCTTAATTATCTATTTAATATCCTTATATTATTATCAAGGTAGATAGTGACTCTAAAGGACACTATAGACAAAGTTAAGACCTAGGGTTAGGTAGGGGTTTTTGGAGACCTAAATGAACCTAAAACAAGTGCCAAGTAGGGTATGAGGTTATTATACATCATGTTGTATACATATTTAAACCATAAAATGTCATCATTAGTATCCTTACCTCCCACCTAGTAGGATACAAATGGAAAAATCACCTATTGTATAGTTGGATTCATATAATGAGTATGAATGATAAGAGTAGGAGGTTTACCTAGGTTTAAGACATATTTTCATAGACCTATATATATTATATAGAACCACTTAATTAGGTTATTTTAAGATATAACACATGACACTTATCATGTCTTGGGTGTATGAGTGCATGATACCTTACCATATATGTGTGGTGAGTGGTGTATTAGGAGCCATCATGGCCTCTAGGTCGATGGGATAGAATTTTAAATCAAATATAAGGTAACCAAACTATGTATCACTAAATTATTACATTTGAATAGAAGATATCCCTCCAAAAACATAGGTACACTCTTCAAAATATTCATATGATTCCTCAAATATATTTGGATAATTCCACACCTTATTAGATAATACCACACTATATAGGCATCTAGGGAAGCATAAATCAATGAAAGCTCACACATACACTTTATTTTTATATTTTAGCATCCATATGCCTATTTAAATTCATTTTAAATGATTTATTACTATAAAAAATTGTATTCATCTAAAATAAGATACATGTATATAAAAAGATCAAGTGAATATATTTAGTTAGTTAAATTCATATTTGTGTGATTATTATACATCTTAAGAAATATTATTATGCAACTTTTTTATAAAATTAAGGATGAGTTAATCCTAAAATATATTAAAAATAGGGTAAATAAAAATCATAATCAAAATAATTGTTGTTAATATTATTTAGTGGAATTATAACAACATAAATAACACTACATTGGCTAAAATCATATTGCATATCACCACATTCTAGAATCATACCAAAATTGATGTGTGGTATCATATGGAACTTCAAGTTATGTTATAGACATTTTTGATGAATAATATGTACTAGTTTACACAATTAAAATACATACATACCATGATATCTATAAATATCCTTTAATTATTAGTCAAGAAGGCAAGTGTAAACCAATAGTTACCAAAATTAATGATGAATGAAGAGATGTAAATTTTGAATTCCAAAGGATATATGAAGATTTAAATTGTGTGGAAGGGAATATATCATATCATAAATAGTAAAATTCAAGAGATAAAAAAGATAATAACATAAAAGAGATAAGAGAGAGTAATAAGTGGAATAATGTGGAACATAGAAAGAGATAAAGAGTATAAAGATGAAAATCATGGAGGTATAGAATAAAGAGATATGTAGAATGTAACTGATGTTTTAAAATTATATATATTGATATTTAAATTTAGAGTATATAATATTTGTGTATTGTGTATGTGAATGAATGAATAATGAATGCACATATTAAATAAATATTAACCCACATTACAAACATATGTGTAACATTAGATCTAATTGAAGTCAAATTGAACCATATAACTATCTATATCTTAGTTATTAATTTTTTATCAATTTTTAGTGGCACTATATGGACTTTGGTTATCTAATGTTAAAAGGATAGTAATTTAGATTAAATTATAATATTATTAGAAGAAAATAGATGTTTTTTTCGTATATGCCTTGTGGAAAGAGGAAGCTATTAAAAATGTTTTATAGTCCTATCTAAGGGTCTAGACACTTAAGGGATAGTTCACGATAAAGGGCTTAATCCTTTAAAGAAAGTAACTTATGGATAAATAAGGTATTATAGTCGGAGGACAAATAAAAAAATAAATGTATAAAATTATATTGGTATTATTAAGTTATAATAATTTAAAAAACATGAAAGAGATTAAAATTAGAAAGACTTAAAACATAAGATAAAAATAAAAATATGAAATTTAGAAGTAGATAAGTAGAAAAAACAAAACATAGTAGATTGTGAAGATGAAATTTTAGAAGGTAACATGGATAAAGAGGAATAATAAATTATTTAAATAGAAGATGAAAAATTAAATAAATGATTAGTTATGAGGAAGAATTTAAATAAGTAAAATTAAAATAAGATTATAGAGAAGAAAATGAATATGAGAATTCAAAATACACCATATTTTTTAAACCCCAACAAAAAATATATTACATATGGATATGACACGTTAGACAAAACACCATACCCCACTAGTAGTAAAAATGAATAAATCAAAAGATATTGAATAAGTGTACAGTAATTACATAGAGTATAGTGAGAACATTGAAGGAAGAAGATAAACTATCTAAGAGAAATAATATATAACTATAGTTTTCCAATAATGGGGAAAAAAATTAAAAGACAATTATGTAGGAAATATACAAAAGATGTAGAGGAACACTTGTTATTGTTTTATTTTTACTAGAGGATTCATGGGATAAATTATCCTCGTATCAATTTTTTGATTTTTTGGGTACAATAAGGATGAGACATTCAAATGGTATATGAATATAATTCCAAACCATAATTTAACATGGGATGAAATACAAACAACATTAGAAAACGAGTTTCACCATCTAGATGTACTAATAGAGAGTGTTAATAAGATAAGACACCTTATACAAAAGGAGAGTGAGACAATGAAGGATATGATGAACATTTTAAATAAGTAGTGTTGAAGTTAGAAAAACCATTGAGTGAGAACATAGTATTGAATCATTCATCTCAAGATTAGTACCATACATAAGAGTTTCGATATACAAAATGATGTTTATGACAATTTTGGATACATTATAAATGGAAACAAGATTAGAGACATAATCATGGATAAGGAGTAAAAATTCAATAGTGAAAATGGATGTAGAAAACATGAAGTAGGGGTTGATGTTTTTAAGTTTGAAACAATAAATTTTGAAAAAAATGAGAAATAAGATATTATACCTCACTTTAGATTTATGAAATTCAAAAAAAAAATGTGTGGTATGTGGCGGTGATGTAAATTCACAAACAAAGCTCCCAAACTATTAGAAATCAAGTTGAGTGGCATTGTTGAGAAAAATATCACTGCAAGCTTATATATAAAGGTTATGGTTTGGGTTGTGCATAATTTAGGACCAACATGATTAGATGTTCCCATTTATATAAGAGATTACATACAGTAAATTTTATAAATTGAGGGAAATCATAAATGAATGGAATGATATAAAGGGACTCCAATAATTTACTAGCACATACCAAAAATGGATAAAGTTATATAAAAAACCTAATGATAAATTTTTATCAAATCCAAATGCAATATATTATACCACCTCCACCAAATACAAGTATTGGATCACAAAGTCCACAAAACCAATATTACAATAGGAAGGAAGGTTCTACTAGGGATGAAATAAAGAAGGATACTTTGGAAGATACTATAGAGATAACATTGGTGAACATGGAGGGGATACCAATGAGGAAGGGGATATCACCAAGATAGAGGAATGATCAAGTAATTTACATGTATTAAGAAAGGACACATTACAATAAATTTTATGGAGGTAAATTATAGACATTTTTCATTCTATTAGGAAATGGGTACACAAGATTCATTTGATTTCCCCACATATGATAAATATTATAGATATGGGTGAATGGACATAAAATGTATCCTACAAATAATAAATTTCAAAGGTAAAATTCATATAAAAGGGGTACCATAGTCCTAGGAAATGATGTGGAGATGTCATGAAATACATAGACAAAACACCCATGATTCTCATGATCAAAGTGAAAAATAAGTAAGGCCACAAATGAAAATTAATTAAAAGACTACAAAAACATTAAGAAGTAGTGTATGATTGGGAATAGATACTGAAAGTAAATAATTAGAACTCTATTTAAGGATTTAGATGCATAATAAGAAAAGGATAAAGGGAAGAGGATAAAATAGGTTAATTAAAATTTTAACCTAAAAATGAAAAGTGTTTTCAAAATAACTCATATATAGAATAAGAAAAATATGTTATTGGATGTTCACAAGAATTTAACTATTTTTGCAAATAATGATTAACATGAAATATTAACCTAATAAAGCAATGAATAATATTCTCTAAAAATATATCCAATTCAATGAATTTATATGTGATTAATATTTTGATAAGATATATTATATCTAAGAATATGGTAAATTTAGAAAGTACAACATTCAATGTTCTGATAATAGTAATGGAAATGAGAAATTTTAATTATCTTCTACACTAATGTTTAGGAAGGTTCAAGTAGTGTAGGTTTAGGAATGGGTTATTTGAAGATATAGATCTAATCATCAGATTCAAAATATTTTATTTCTTTTGGTTTAGACACTTATGTTGACTTGTGGACACTTATATTCATGCCAGTGTCCTAATTTTTCCACTAGTTTCCTATATATAATACAAACTCTATAATTCAAAATACATCTACACCTATTAGGGTTCACTTTTTCCTTTTGTATTATATGTTTATATTTTTTGCATAGGTTATCAATATCAATATTTTTCTCAAAATCTTAGTTCATCTAATTAAGGCATGCCAACTTGTAAAATATGGGTTAGTGGGCTCAAGTGAATTTGAGATGACCTAAAAAATCCCTTTTTTAGTGAGTGCTTACTACATATCCAATAATTTTAAGAAGGCCTCAAACATATTTGTTTCTCCCCCTTATGTGTGTTTATGTGTGAACAAGAGTGAAATTTGATATATATGAGTGTATGTAGTGATCTAGCTTACAACTTGACAAATACTACTCATGGGGTGATTATAGAATTCTTTAAACATGTAATAATACTTATCTTATGACTGATTTATAAATAGGTAATAATAAGGAAGTTTTTAATACTTGATAGGTGATTTTAATTAGTAAGTGTTAGATACATTTTTTTAATAGTATTTGATGATAATGAATGGTCTTTGACTTATATTTATACAACACCTTTTGAAAATACTCATAGAAGGTTAACTAAAATAAATGGGTTGACCCATATATATCAAAAGATATAAAAATTTGATTGTTTAAGGTACTGATACTAGTGTTAGAACAAGAACACTAGTTTCAATGTTAGTGTCCACATCTAAACATTAGTGTTTTGGAGAATACATAATTTTTGAAGCTATGTAGCTAAAAATGAAAGATATAAATCATTTTGTAAGAGTATATTAGGTTAAATGTGATATGGGTAATCATAATATTAAGATTAGACCATAATATAAGAATTTATGAATATTTAGATTGATAACATGAGTCCTATGGCAGTGGGAAGGTTGAGAACTAAGGTTAGAGCCTAGAGTGATATTTGTCAAGTGTGAAAGATTAGTTTATCATGTAAAATTCAAATTTGAGTGTCTATAGAAAATAAATGGCCATGACATTTTAAATGAATTATTGGATTTAGGAGTTAGGATAAACATGATTTCATAGAGAACATAGGAAAATTTTGGAAAACCACCATTACATGCAATAGCATATGGAATTTCTCTAGTAGATGGAGCCATAAGATCTACCATCAGTGTGTTTTCAGGTGTAGAATTATATGTCATAGGGATTGATAAAATATTGATTTTTAAGTCATGAAAATAATTCATCATATCCAATTTTACTAAATTTTGAATGGTTCATAAATTATAATGGGATATTGGAATTAAAAAGTGAATAAATAATAATTAAAGGAAATGGAGTAATAGTCAACTTACCATTAGAATTGGGTATATCTTCTACATGGATGATATCATAATGGGATGTAGAGGATGAAAGTAATCCCAACTTAAACAAAGACTATGAAGCATATAAGGATGACAAAAGTAATGTGAAGTGTGAAGAAATTAAGTCAAAATTAGAGGTAAATATTCCACATAGAAAATTTAAGAAAAGATTAAAAAGTAATTCCACATAAAGAGGATGATTCCAATATAAATGTTTAACCCTAAATTTATTTCGTACAAGGGTAATATAATATATAGATGAATAAACATAAGGGTGGTAAAAAGATATATAATAGGCTAATTAATTTTCAAACTCAAATAAATAACATTATAATTTTATAATATTGTGGCATGCCAAAAGTATAAAGTATAAATATTTATTGATGTTGTAATAAATTAAAAATAATAGTACATAGATTTGTTTTTGCATATGTAGATCTGGGATAAAGTAGGTTGGAAGTGGACTATATTAGGATTATAGAGCAATTGTTATATTATGTAATTTTTCACTCTATGACCTTAGATGTTTTTATTGGATCTAAGACATTTATGTCAACACTAGTGTATAAGTTATATTTTTGTGTCCAATAGAGAATAGTGACTGGATCTAGATACCATCACTTAGAGATATTTAGGTTTTCTAATACCTTCATTATGATGTGTTTAGATTGTTTACATACTTTATCAATCTTTTTAAAATTATCAAACACAACTTCTCCACCCTTGGACTAACTATGGGAAAATTGTATTAGTGGGCACATGGTGTCGAGCTACCCTAAGGACCCTTATATCAATGGGAACTTCCTACTAGCCAATATTATGTATAGGGCCTCAGAATTATATATTTATCCCTTATGTGTTGGCTTGTGTATGCATAATAATGAAATGTGTGATAATCAAGTACATAGAGTGACCTAGTTTGTAACTTACAAAATATGGCTCATGGGATGCTCATTTAGTACTTTAAACCTACAAAGATATTTTTGTTATTCCTAATATGGAAATAGGGAAAAATAGAGTAGATTTGATCAACTAAATGATTTATTTAATTCTCTTGGTAATTTTATTTATGAGTTTCATATATTTTATAGGTGAGGAGTGAATGAGGGTTGATATTTTATATAGAACAATCCCTTTTGAAAATATCTTGTACTAAAGCACTTAGGCTGACCTTGAGGACACAATTCATTTTCAAATTGGATGACTTTTGGGTATTGGAAATTTAGTTTAAAAAGGGACACTTGCATTGATATAGGCATCTAGTTGGGATGCAAGTTTCTGGGAAGCTAAAAAATAGATACAAGTTCAAAACTATTAGAGAAGGATAATGATTAAGTGTATATCATTTTTCATAGTATAGAAGGCCTGGTCATCAAAATAATAGTGGTAAAACTAAGAGATAATAAATTTAGTCATAATATATAATAAACATGAGCCTTTTGGCAATGTTAAGGTATTATAATTGAATGGTATAACAATGATACATATTTACCAAGTTTGCAATATTGAGGTGTCATATAATTCATATTTAGTGTCTACAATCAACCAAATATACAAAAAAAACCCAATAGAGACACCATAAACAAAAAAAATGATTATTATGTGTTAAAAGATTAGATTTATGTGCTAATAATATGAAATGAAATAATATACAATACATATAATACTATTTATCATGAATTCATAGGATAGTCCCATATGAAAGTTGAACCCTTAGAGATTGTAGAAAGATAATACAATATTGTATAAAAACAAGGAATTTAAAGAACTTAAATAAAGACATGGTGCAATATGTTTTAAGATAGAGGAAGTATAAGGTGAGGAGCTAATCAAACCATGGGAACAAGACATAGTAGGAAAAGTAATAAAGTTTTTAGTGCCACATTGAAGTTATAAAATACAAAGTTTTAAAAAAAAGTTTATTTTGTTTTTAACAGAAAAAAATCAAAATACTTTTTAAAAACATGGAAAAGGTTATATATATATATATATATATATATATATATAACAATTTTGGAAAGAAAATGAAAATACAAAAATAAAGTAAAAATATATGGATTGACCTTCAAGTAATTAGTAATCAAAAACCTGGTACAATAGGTATTGAGGGTGATACAATGTTTTAAAATGAGGGTAAATGGTGGTTGGAAGTTAGAAAATCATTTTGGTGTACTGAATAAGCTTCACACATGTTCCATGGATACTTAAGGAAAATATAAAGATATGAAAGAGTAATAACAATGTTCATATATCTTTAAGTCTGTATAAAAGTATATGGTGTCATCTACAACATTTATAATGTTAAATAGTGTCACTTTACAATATAATTATTTTCCACTTTAATAATAATTAGAGTGAAGAGTTAGAATGCTACTAAAAGGTCTTCGAGGAGATGTATTTTCACCACATAGATACTACGATAAATTGAGATAATATTTTATCATGTAATTGAGACCATGATCATATATAACATTAATACAATTAATTCAAAGCTTTCAAAATAACCACAACTGAAGAACGATTTTTCTATAAGGAGTGACATTGTCCTTAAAATCTAGTCAAGAATGTGAAGCAAAGATACTACAATATCTTATGCCAAAAATCTAGGTTTCTAGTTGTTGATTGTGTTACCCTAATTCAATGAAATATTTGTATTTTCTTTGCATAATGGTGTGAGTTCAATACATTTTTTGGTACTTTTCAATTCATGAATAGTCAAATTTGACTTGAGTACAATAAAAAGCTATAAAGGTTAGATAAATGTTGTTATATTATTCAACATAATAATAATAGAATAAATAAACACTACAAAGTATAAAATCATATTGCATATTATTATTGAGTCTATAATCATACCACAATTTACATGTGGTATCATACAAAACTTCAAGGCATCTTCCATACATTCTAGATGAAGAATATATACTACTTTACATAGGGAAAGTACATATCTACCATGGCGTATATGTAAATATCCTTTAATTATTAGTCAAGAATGGAAATGAGTTTAAAACAATGGTTAAAAAAAGCAATAATGAGTTAAAAATGTAACCTTTTACTTTTAAAGAGTATATAATGATGTAAATGGTGTGTAAAAGAAGATATAATATCATAATCAATAACATTTAAAACATAATGAAGATAATAACATAAGAGAGATAAGATAGATTAACAAGAAGAATAAGGTGGAATATAGAAAGAGATAAAGAATGCGAAGGTATAGAGTAAAGAGATATGTAGAATGTAACAGATATTTTATATTTATATATATGAATAACTAGAGTTGGAGTAGGAAACATCTATATATTTTTTATGTTAATGAATGTATAATGGAGGCACATGTTAACTAAAGATTAACCCACATTACTAACCTCTAAGTAACATTAGATCTAACCAATTTTAACTTAAATTGCATAACTATCTATAACCTAGTTGTGAATTTTATGTCAACAAAAATCTTTCCAAAGTTTATTAAAAAAAAAATTATATACAAAAAACCATAACTTAAGTAAATAATTATATTCATCTATGACATCTAAACATCTATGAAATTAATTATTTATATATTATAAATAACACCTTAGCATTAATTATCATAATACTAGTAAGATTGGGGGTGGTGGTGTCATAAGGGATGAGTTAAGGACTTCAATTGCTACCTACATGGGGCCAATGGGAATCTAGTCCAACCATGTTGTTGAAGCCAAAGCTTCCCTCTAGGGTGTCTATCTAGTATTAAAACTAAACATACCTAAATTAGCTATATAAGGGGGATATCTACACATCCTAAATGCCCTATTACCAAAATTTTAACCATCCCACATAATTTGTCAAAACATAACATATGTCAGATGTATTTTGCACTCAATCAAGTGTATGATCTTTCACATCTCTCAAAAGTTAAAAATGGTAGCAGACACCTTGGTAAATATGGGTGTACTCAACTCATAACTCTCCATATGGATTGGATCCCTCAACATCCCATATTTTATCCACCCATTGATCAATAATGATTCTAAAATCTAACCCCCTCAAGGATGAGGTGGGGATGCATGTGAGAGAAACAATCATGATTAGTAAAAGGTTTAAACTCACTTTGTCTCATAATAATGACACTAAATTTAAATCCAATAGTGTAACATGTCACTCCAAAAAGGATTCCACAAATGGCTATAGAATAAGACAAATTATTGGAATTTTAAACTACCGCTTGGCCTATAACAACCCTCAATGTATAAGTAGAAAAAAACCAACAATATGGGTGGAGATCAGGACTATTACGAACCAATTTCCTATGTAGAAATCTAAGCTAACCAAAAATTTTAAAGGAAGTTGTGAAAGGGTAGAATCATATGAGGATTGAAAGGCATGATGATATTATAGCTAGGGATTTTATGGTGGGATGAAAGTAGCACCATGTGACTTTAGTGGTGTTACTATGGAATTTATAGAGGAACTCATTGGGGATATTACTGACATGAATTACAAGGGCACAAAGGCCTTGAAAGACAAGTGATGAAAATCATGGCTTATTCAAGCCTTATTCGAGATGAAAATCATCTAAAAAACATAGAATAAAATATTTACAAGGTTTGACCTTTCATGGAGATGTCCATACATTTGCTTATGAGTAATATGCTACTTAACTTTGGAAGCAAAGTTCACCCATGTGTTTTTTTAACCATTTATTACTATTAAACCAATTTAAACATCATCAAATTAGTATGCCATATTATCTCCTCATGTATCTATAATCCATAGTCTTATCCTTCCAATAAAAATCCACAAAGACATAATCCACCAAGGACTAATTCTTCTCACTAAACAAACAACCCCCATGAGAAGTCAAAAAATCCATATAGTTTAAAGTATCAAAGAAAATAATTATGATAAGGATATTTTAGTTGAGTGAATAAAGAGTTGGGCCTCTCCTTCCACTCATCTAGCCCCATGGGAAGGGGGAATAAGGATAACATAAAATCTCTTGATCCTTCTCCCTTGTAGAAGAGCTCAGACAAGAAGGTCAATGTAAGTCTTCAATTCCAATAGGGAATTGAAAACCCTAACTTTAAAATCCATGAATGAAAGGAGACAAATATTTAGAGGAGAGATGATTATTTATACCTACATCCAGAGGGTTTTAATCAAATTTTGACTGAGTTCCATGATAATCTACATATACTATATAGGTAACTAGTGTCACACATGGAATAATAGAACAATTTTAAATAGGAATTTTTTTAGCAAATTTAATTATAATAATAGAAATAACATTTAAATATAATCTAATTTGAGGGAGAAACCTCCAATAATCACAATAAATGACTAAATGAATACAATAATGAAACTTATGATGATTATCGAGAGCCATGCTCTACCATATATATAATCATAATTGGGAAGTCACACCCATAATAGGCAATGGTCACACCCATTCATTCCAATTATGTCAGCCTAACTATTAATGATTAATAAATGAAAGATAAATTTTATGATATCCATTCCATAACCTTAGTACTCATAAGGTTATGGGTGTAACATGCCTTGCCCTTTCAAAAAATCATTACCCTCAATGCGTAGCAACTCAGGATGTTGTTGCATGAATTGTTTATCCTCCCATGTTGCATCTTTAGTGGGAAGATTATTTCATTTGATGAGAAATTTAGAAATGGCTTGGTTACATAATTTATTCATTCATGTCTTGATAATAGCCTCAGGTACCATAATTAACTTCCCTTCTTCATCTAACTTAGGAAACTTAGACTAGACTAGAAGCTTGGAGCTTATTACTTTATTTAAGAATGACACATGAAAGATAGGATGCATTTTGGAAGAATCTAGAAGTCCTAAATTATAAGTGACACTTATGATCTGGTGTAAAACCTAGTATGGCCCATAAATTTTTTGTGTAATGTTGAGGTTATTATGTTGTTTAAGTGACTATTGTTTATAGGGTTATAAGTGAAGGAATACCTAATATCCTTCATGAAAATTCCTATCACTTTAGTGTTTATTAGCTTATTGTTTCATCCTATTTTGAGCTACAACCAAATTATCCTTAAGGATTTGAATCACTTCCTATTTTTATTGAATATTATCCTCTATTGCATGGTCTTTGGAATGACTTTGCAAATAAGATGTAGTAGAAGGTGAGGGATAGACAAAGAGAGCCTCAAATGGTGTCATCTTTGTCATGGTGTGAAATGATGTGTTGTACCACCATTTTTATTTTGAAATCCATGTGAACCAATGTGCTTTTTATTTAGAGTTAGAACATCATAGGTATACTTTGAGACATTTATTCAAAATTTTAGTTTGGCCATCTGATTGTGGATGATAATATGAACTATGGGTATTTTTTTGCCCCACATAGAAAATAGTTTAGTCCAAAATATGCTAGTGAAGATAGGATCATGATGACTCAAAATGATTTCAAGAATGCCATGGAATTTTTTTACCTTTTTAGACACCTACATTTGACCACTGATAACCTCTAATCAGGCTTTTGACCAATTTTCACCCAAAATGCATAATCCCAAAAACACTAAAACACACTAGATGATGTGAAACTGACATATGCAAGTGTCGATTTTGGCCAAGGTATTCCTAAATGGGGAAATGAAATTTATGGGATAACTAACTTTGATTAGATCATTCCAAGTCAAAATGCTAATTTTGCACTTAGGTGATATGGATTGCTCTTTCCTATCAAAACCCTTGCAAAAGATCTATGCCTTTGTTATTTACTTTTGGTAACATCCTAAATAGGACTACAAATCTAATACATCTGACATCACCTTCTAATTCCAATCCAATCAAATTTTGGACGAATATAAAGGCATTCTGATCAATTTAGTTAATTTGTGTGCAAAGTGCTTAAACATGCTTAAGACATAATTAACCCAAATCAAGGCATAATTAATAAGTCCATGGAAACTTATTGAAAACTTATTTTTGGAAATGAATATTGAATATATACATTATCAAGTGACCTCACTTATTGGGAAGACATCCATAGGCCATAAATGCCACAAAAATCAAGATTCATGCCCTCTATGCCTCATCAATACATTCCATGATGTCATCCATGCCTCTTAATTGCCATTTTTTCCAATGTCATTATGAGGATTATTGTAAACTTAATTCCAAAAATTGAATTAATCCTCAACCACACATCTCAATCTTAGGATGGATGGTTTAGGTTGATTCTAGACATTCTAAAAATCTATAAATAGAGGCACCATGAACATCACTTTTAAGCTATTTTGGTGCAAAGTTATAATACATAAATATATTCAATAAGCCATTAAAATTAGTATTACTATGCCAAATTAATTCCAATCTAAGCCAATCCATAAGCCAAAGGTGCCAAGGAGAGATGGATATAGCCAAGATTCCATTGCCAAGGAATTCATGAGCAGAAGATGAGCAAGCCACTACAACAAGCATTTTGAAGCATCCAAGGAAGTTAATAGAGGTTTATTTTGAATATTAGTTGTGTGTTTTATTCATGTTTGTTAACTAAGATCTCCCTAGTATCTAGGCCTATAGATGCTATTGTAGACACCAATATCGTGTCAACCCCCCTTGGTCCCTTTCTAAACGTTAGCACTCCTAACCCACACTTGAACCCCTTTCACCTTGGACACCTCACCCCTTTTACCTTAGACACCTCACCTAGACACCTCAACCTAAGACTATTTCTTACCATATGAGTCACCCTAAGACTAAGTCCTCCAAACTCTAACTACCCATGACCTATTCTAACCCCTTCTTAACTCCTTAACTAACTTCCACACCTCATAATCCATTTTTTTGACCATTCTCCAATGGCAAAAGCACTTGGTAGGTGGAGAAATGGGCAAAGGGATAAAAATAGCCCTTTTACCTATTCTCTCTCTATCAACGTCAATCAACTATCGGCTAACGTCGGTCAACCATGGTAGATGCCGGTGGGATCGTCGATGTTGGTTACATAAGCCTAGCTCTAAACATTGAGCAGCCCCTACCTCTTTGTAGATTGACACACACACTCTAATCTCAAGCATCAGAACTCAACTATCATCCTCTTGATTACCAAAGCTCTACACAAGTCATTCTAGAGATTGGATTGAAACACTATATGAGGACCTCAACATCAGCCACAATGGGAATAAGCATCATGACACCTCTGGTTCTTCATCTAATAGAGCTAAGTATTCTACTTCTCATTTTAGTATTTTAGAGTACATTGGTAATTAGTTTCATTTGGTATTTTTAAATACTATCAAGAGACCTGACTTCCTCCATGGAGAGGCTGAAAGGCCTTCCTCTTATTCTTACCCTCTTTTCACACCTATCCTCTACCTTTGCCCTTCCTCAGACCTTATTCACTTTCCCACAACCCTTCACAAACCTTTAAATTTCCATAGACTCTTCTATCGACCACATACATAATTGAAAACCCATCTAAGGCCCACTACTCCTTTCGACATCAGCAACCCAACTGATGTCGATAACATTCCTTACCACCCTCAACAGACTAACTAACATCGACGACTGTGCAAACCAGAGAACCTATCCAAATAGCCCATAAACTAGACAAAACCTTTGGATAACTTTTTGTAACATTCTAAGGACTCAGAGACTATAGGGAATAGGTACACAACATTCTACCTTTGCATTTCTTTAAGTCTTTTATCATTTCTTTTTATACAACACTCTTTTCTTTAAATAGTGAACTATCATCCCTTAGGGAGCTTTATGCTTCCGGGACCGAGCACTTAGCTTAGCAGTCCACCATATCCTCCTCTAACATTTTCCTTGTTTGAGTTTCTTTCTTATTTGTAGGTGTTTCCTCCATAGCCAAAGAGGATCTCCCATAATGCTTGGATATGGTGCACACTTAATCTGGGTAACATCAAACCCTCAACCTTTAACTTTAGTTTCTTTGTTCTTTAAATTAATTAGTGAAAAATATAGAGAACATTTTGGCATGCCCAGTGGGACCCTTAGAGTTTTCCTCTTGTTCATTATTCTTCTTTTAAAAAAATTAAACATTCATATAGATGCATTAGAGAGATCTTCACTTCTTGCATCCCCTCTTCTTTGCCTTTATTTCTTGAGAAATAAAAAATGTAGCTTCTCGTACTTTCTCTCTTTTTATTTCAAAAGGAAACCATTAGCAGAAGTTAAAAAGAACATCTCTTTTTCTTCTTATTACTCCTTGCATGCATCATAGAGTAGTGAAAAACTCATACTCTTTACCTCTTCTCCAATTGTTTGCATTTGAATAACATATTTCGATTTGGGTTAAAAATTACAGCATTTCATTCTTGCTTGGATGCACACTTAGCCCACCTAGTAATTAAGGCATTATGAATGAATCATATTGCATGAATGTTACACAACCAAACCACAATCACAATCAAATAAAACACTTAAACTTACTTGAGACAAGGCCCGTCTAGGATTTCATCACCTAGCAGATACCTTACCCCACCTGGCAATCCTACTTGTATTTCACCACCAAGAGGAGGACCCACTCTATTCTCTGGCAGAGTATAAACTATAGGCAAAGTATATTTTGGCTAAGTGGCCCAACTCGGCTCTAGGTTCTTAAAGTGAAGGGAGCAAGCCCTAACACCAGGCCACATACTAAACCTAACACAGATCTTTGAGCACCATAACACAACCTGAAACCAGCCATAGACTTCCTCTCTAGGACCCATTCCACAAGCCCAAATCCCAACACACACTCTTAAGGCATAAGCCACCATGACTTTAAAACTCATTTCTAGGAATTTAACATTTTAGAGGTTACTTGCCTAATCATCTATTCTATTATTTTTATTTGATTGTTTGAGCTAGTAAGGTCATACCATTCTAAAGTCTAAAACAACTCAGAATATTTTCTTTTTCCAAAAATTGTCAATTTTCTATGTTTTTGGAATTACACAGAAACTAACATCAATTTTTCCACTGACGTCGGCAACATATCTTCACCGACATTAGTTTCTCCACCAACGTCAGTAACAGTTTATAACTGATATCAGTTAAACAACTGACATCGATCACTGTCAATAAATTTTCTTTCTAAACAACAAGCTTAAAACCTGATTTTCTTGCTGTTAAACACAAATTCTAGTTTTTTGAAACTAAAAAAACATAGTTTTTAGAACTTGAACCCATTTCACTTTGGATGGTTTTGACATGTAGTCAAGCCAAATCTCTTGTTGACCACTCAATTCAACAACCACTCCCACCTTCACCCTTCGTATCAAGTCATCTAATGGAGTATACTTCAGACACTGAGCATACTCTTATAAAACCTACCCCCACTGATCAACCTCCTATTGTTCCCAAAGGGGCTCAAGAATTTGAGAGATTCCTTGACCATACTTTCAAGGCTCTCCAACATTATCTCGCTAGAAGCCAAACACGAGATCCTTCAGGTAATCCTATTTACAGGATGCCAATTTCTTTGGTTGAAGTGGCAATGATATCAATAGCATCTACTACCCAATCTATGGTCACTCAGGCTACTTCCCTAACTAGTAACCCAATCATGGCCAATGTTCAAGATTTGGCCTCCCCTTCCATCTTTTTTGTCCCTACCTCCATCAGGGTTTTTGTACCCCCTAAATCGTAAATAATTTAACCAAGTTCAACACCTTTTCAGAACATCATTGTCTCTATCCCATCCTCTCTTGCACCCATAAACACAAGAGTCACCACTTACCCTTTAACCAATGTCACCACCATTCAACCACCCTTGGCGGCATCTAGTCAAATTGTGCCCTCCAACTTTGTGGCACAAGTCCCCTTGGCCTTAACATCAGCCCCTACGACAAACTATCAATATGTTGCACCTACACAAATGTAACCAAGTATGTCATACACCCCTCCCAATGCCTTCCAAGTACCCTATAACATAGGGGGTGCCCTTCAAGTCAATCCATCTACCAATATAATTAAGATGCTGATGGATAAGATGTCCAACCTTAAGACATCTATTTCAAGTTCAAAGAGTGTTTTTTCATATGAACAAATATATAACAAACCTATCCACCCTTTAATTCCTATTCAACCATACCCTAGCCAATGGGAACTCCCAAAATTTACTCACTTTCAGAGTAAAGAAGATGCACAACAACATCTATGAGCATTTAGACACACTTGCTACCTCATAGCCCACGATGATGCGTTATTACTTCACACATTCCCCATATCACTTTCCAGTGCCACCCTTGATTGGTATAGATCCATTACCAGTCATTCTCTCTTTACCTTCACTTAACTCACTCAGCTATTCCTCAATCACTTCTCAATCAACATTACCAAGAAGGTTTCCACCATAGACCTTTATTCCATTAGACAATTTGAGGATGAGTCAATAGCTGACTTTGTCACCCGTTGGAGAGGTTTGATCAACCAACTCTCCTTCTCACTACCTCAACCTAAGCTCATTAAGCTCTTTTCAAGAGCATGTGCCAAGCACATCTCATCCACTCTATGGGTTTAAACTTTCTGCACATTTGATGAAGCTTTCACTATGACCCAAAATCTTGAACTCCACGTAGTTGAGGAAGATAGGGTCAAATTGTGTAGCAAAAATACCAATGCAAAATCCAATGACCCTTCTTCCAAATCTTCTTCTTCCTGCTCCAAGTCTAAGGGATTAGTAAATTCTATGCTCTTTAGATCACCATCTTCTACCACAACCAACCAATTTGAGCCCTCCACATTGTAAAACATCACAAGACAATTCCAATAATGGTATGAACAGTGACGATACATTCCAATAGGAGAATCGTATGCTTCTATATTAGATAAACTAGTGAAGCAGGGAGTCCTCAACCTCCCTCAAATCTAACATGTCCAATTTGACCCCTCATGAGCCATCCCTGCATGGTATAGGGAAAATTAATTTTGTAACTACCATCGTATCAAGGGTCATGACACAAATAATTATAAAACCATAAAAACATTGTACAATACATGTTACACAAAGGGGACCTTGTTTTGGATAACCTTAATGCACAAGCCAACCAAAACATAGATGTCTTTAGGCAATCATTTTCTAACCATCCCCCAAGTCAAAATAATGTTCAGACCATGGCTAATGACCCTCAAGAATGCAACATATGCATGGTCAACATGGTCTTTCCTTTCATTCCTAACCAACCTCTCCCATAATCTGAAGAGGTTAGTTCACCCATTTCTCCACCACATGTAGAAGAGCCTATTTTACCCATATCATCTCCATGCAATGAAGAGCTCCCTTTGCCTCACCCTCTTCCTCACGTGGATGAACTCGTCTCACCTGTATCACCCCCATGACATCAAACACCTCCTTTACCCATTCTTTTACCTCGTGAGGAACTCATACTACCTATTCCTCTTACTCCCACCTTACCTCTTCTTCTACCATTGGAAGAAGTTACCATTCATACCCCATGACCTCATGTAGAAGGGGCCATTATCCCTCTACTTCACCCTTTAGAGGAGCCTTCCTCTCCTATTTGTCCTCCATCGATGGAATATAGTCCTCCATCCACCCCTCTTTCACACGTAGAAGAGTTTACTTTGATGTCTCCCATATTGGAGGATGCTTTGATGGTACCAATGCCAGTGGCCTCACCCTCATCCTTCTTATTACCATGGAGGATCATGCTTTTCATGCTCCTAGACCACACGTGGAAGGCACAATCATTCCTATGCTCCATCCCCTTCAAGAGCCAAATTCTCCAATCCCTTCTCCACTGAGAGAAGAACTCACCACCTCACCCACTTCGATCGAGGAAGATCCTGTGCTGGTTCTCTCTCACCTTTGGCCCATGATCACTGCATCCAACACGTATCTACTCTTGCAAATGCCCAAATCCTCCAAAAGACTGATTGTAAGACCTCATGTGACATCATCTAGACCCTTCTCTCATTTGGAAAAAAAAATTAGGATTTCTCCATTCTAGGAACCTAAAACATGAGGCATTATGGGAGTGACTTAAGGCTCCTTATCTTATACATTCCACTTCACCTTATACTACCAAACCTTCCTCGACAATTCACCCAAAGTCTCTGATGAGGAGTAGGCTTCCACTTCTAAATCATCAGAAGCTCACCCTTCCATGTTTGAATCCAAACCCTTACAGGCATCCACCATACCAAAATAGATTAAATCTCTCAGTGTTTGCCTCATAAATAACCTCACTCACCCACAAGTGAAGGTAGATTTGAACCTCACCTCACATAATAGTGGTCTTCACACCAAACTAAAGAAGGATGCTAAACCATGTTAGAGAACTCCTCCCCCACCTTCACCATTACCCTCTATCATGGGTCCACATCCATCTACTTTAATAGGAGTGCTCCCTACTCTAACACCTCACAAAAATAAACTGCCTCCATTACTCCCTCTACCCATCAAAAACATACTTCCTCCAAAAAATTTTACACCTATCACCAAGAAAGTGCCATCTATGCATGTGGCCACACCACCAACCAAAAAGGTGGTATGAAAAACTCCTCCTACAACTCCTAAATAGAAGTTATTAACCCTTATTATAATAACAAGTGCAAACTCATTAGTGGGTTCTTATGCTTCATTGTTATGCTGACTATTGCAGTTTTTTAGCATCATTCTCCCACCCATTAAGCTGTACCAACCTCTCAAACCAAACCATCTTGGTTCGACGACACTAAAATTTGTGTGTATCATCGCACACCTGGGCATGATACTAAGAATTGTTGTGCTCTTAAGGTTGTCATTTGTCAACACCTAGAAAAAGATACCCTTCTCATTAAATATCCTCTTGACCACCCTTTTGACAAACCACCGACACCATCCCATGCCTCCCAAACCTCCTCACTTGAATTGGGATCCCAACGTGAGACTATGGTCCCTCTACCACCTTCTCCCCATTTATTTGAAATTAACACTATTGATGTGGCCACTAGGTCCCAAACCGCAAAGGATAAAAGAAAAGAGTAGGTTTCTACCCCTTAGACATATCCATTTGCTAATCCTTCTCAACCACCAAAACCCAAGATTTCTATCTTGGGCACATCTCAACCAACATCTTCGTGGGCAATTCCTCCTGACCTCTCTAGTCCAAATGATGTTTCATATAAAATTTTTGTTGACTACTTGATTTATTCTATCATTCCTTCTGATCTCTCTAGCAATAGACAGTGGGCTTTTATCAAGAGTACTTCTTGATATATCATGCTAGGGGGTCTTATCTACAAATGAGGCTTCAATAGCCTCCTTCTCTGATGCCTAATCACCACTGAGACATCTCATGCCATCCAACAAGTCCATGATGGGATTTGTGGAAGACATTACAGTGGTAACTCGATTGCAAAGTGTATCCTCCGCTTGGGCTATTATTGGCCCACTCTTCACCAAGACTACAATGACTATGTTCGGTGTTGTATCAAATTCCAACAACATGCTAACCTAATTGACGTCCAACATCACGTCAAGCATGCCTACAACAAAAATCTAAAAGAGTGAGATTTTAAAATCAGAGATCTCATCCTTAAAGAAAACCAGCACATGACCAATATGGAAAGAAGCAAATGAGGCAAGTTTGCTCCTAATTGGCCCATACCTTATATAATAATGCACAAGTATGGATCAGGGACTTATCGTCTATCTTCCCTTGAAGGCCAGCTAGAACTTGAGCCCCTTAATGCCTTGCATCTGTGACCATTCTACTATTAATCAAGTAATCATTCACTTGATGTTTAACTTGAGCTTGTCCCTTGAGCAACCCCCATCATCCTCATTCCTATTCCTTTCAACCCTTTTTCCTTACAAAAATTAGTTAACCCTTTTTTTAAGCATTATTGCTTTGTCCTAATAAAAATGGAAACCCCTAAACCTCTATAGTCTTGTCCATGACTAAAAGTTCAGTCAACACAAAAACATAAAACTGGGATGCCTAACAAAATATTAAAAGGTCATGAACTATAAATGTAGACTGCTCCCTTAAAGGATAGCTATTTTAAGAAATTAAAACATACAAAGCAAAATATAGACCACTCCCTCAAAGGATGGCTATGCCTAAATTTTGCTACCATAACAACACCCTCTTAGAAGCTTCCCTCATCAATCAGCTTCACATGACCACAAAACAAAGCAACATCCCCAAGTAGACTTCCCACATTGATCAGTCTACAAAAAAAAATCACTATTAAGTCATGGACTTGCCTATAGTCGTTTTCAAGGTCACCTATAAAAAGGTTAAAGTTATTCCTGCTAAAATGAGTTACGCTATCCTCACATATCAGATAATCACACCTATTACCCCAAAATACCCAAGGGATTTTAAGCTCACTTAATGTCAAGTGATTAGAATACTTCTCTAACAAAAACCAATGGTCAATGACATAATGCATGAATGAGGATTTTGTTTACAAAAACCCTATCTATGCCATCATTATGGTCCTTGTCAATGAAAGAGCAATGCATCTTTCACTTCTTACACACCTTCGTCACATGCCAATAACATGACAACCAAAACATTTACAAACCATAAACATAACATCATCATTTATTTAATGCATATACCCATTTGTGTTATGTAAATTATCATAGCCCATTCACATTAGTTTTTACGAAAAAAAAAACACATGGAAACTATCAACCAAACACAATTTATGTCAAGCATATACCATCACCAATATGGAAACTTGTTGAAGCATAAAAAAACTCATTTCATTTTTAGCATACACCATCACTAATATGAAAAATTGCTAAGGATGAAAAACCACATAACCTATGTTACAACATACACCATCACACAATATGGAAAATATTGTAACATCATCATACACTCATCATATCAAGCATGTAACATCAAACATATGGGAAATGCTAAAGACACTAGCTTAACCAAACCAACTACCAACTTCTTTGACTCTTCTTTCCCTTTTTGGGAGAACTACATTGACCTGAGGCCCTTAAAAATAGGGGCTACATAGGTAACACTCAGTTGACATGGGGTCTTCTAAGGTTAGCTCAGCCATTCGTTCATTCGGCTACCTAATGGAAAACTATCTAAACATTAGGCTCATTACCTACCCTGAACCCTAGGCTCACTTCCTATCCTAAACTACCTCATTTTTAACCATCTAACCTTTAACCATGACCTAACCTAGTCAAACCCAATCCATAACCTACCCTCTTCTCTCCCTTTTTGGGAGAACTACATTGGCTTGAGGCCTTTAAAATAAGGACTATGTAGGTAGCACTCAGTTGATATGGGGTCTTCTGAGGTTAGCTCATTCATTCGTTCATCTGTCTACCCAATGGACCAACTATTCAGCCTAAAACTGCCCAAACTCATGACCAAACAACCAACATTGACACTATAAAAGACACTTTAGACTACTCATAAGGCACATTGGAGATCACTTAAATATCCCTAACCACAACAAACAACACTCGAGATCATTTATATCTCAGCCCAACTCAACAAATGACCTCAAATATCATGACTATCTCCTTTGACCATGACCACTTTTGAGATAACTTTACGTTGGTTGTTTTGATTGCATATGCTACCTCACAAATAGTTAGCAAATTATATGTGCCCCTCACACCTATTTTTGAATCGCAACCAAGTTGATCCCCAATATTTGTGACATTTTCATGTTTTCCAAGAGCACTTCCTAGCCCAAATACTTGGAACATGATGACCATTAGAGCTACAGCTTTAATTGATCTAACCCAATCAGCTACTACTAATAAGCTGGGGACTAGTTAGTTTGATTTAAGTCCTCCTCAACCATTAGAGCTACAATTTTGATTGTTTAACCCAATCAGCTACCACTAATAAGCTAGGGACTAGTTACTTTGATTTTAGTTCTCCTCGACCTTGCTTGTGACAATTTAACCTACCTATCAAGTGAAGTGGTATACATGCAATCTCAACTATTACAGTGTTCACACTCCAACCTCACCCTACCCATCCACTGCCTATCAAATTGATAATCAATTTTAGGTTATCCTCTCTCGATTCCTACTTTGAGGGGGAATACCTCATCCCATACCTGGGGTAACCTATATCTATTTTTGTCTTGTAGTTCATCAAGACAAACCACAAGACAAAAATGGGAAAATGTAGACACCAATATCATGTCAACCCCCCTTGGTTCCTTTATAAACATTAGCACTCCTAACCCACACTTGAACCCCTTTCACTTTGGACACCTCACCCCTTTTACCTTGGACACCTCACCTAGACACCTCACACTAAGACCATTTCTTACCCTATGAGGCACCCTAAGACTAAGTCCTCAAAACTCTAACTACCCATGACCTATTCTAACCCCCTCTTAACTCCTTAACTAACTTCCACACCTCATAAGCCATTTTTTTACCATTCTCCAATGGAAAAAGCACTTGGTAGGTGGAGAAATGGGTAAAGGGATAAAATATCCCTTTTACCTATTCTCTCTCCACCAACATCAATCAACCATCAACCGATGTTGATCAACCATGGCTGACATCGACAAGATCACCGACGTCAGTTACATAAGCCTAGATCTAAACATCAAGCAGCCCTCACCTCTTTGTAGATTCATGTGCACACTCTGATCTCAAGCATTAAAACTCAACTATCATCCTCCTGGATATCAAAGCTCTACACAAGTCATTCTAGAGATTGGATTGAAATATTGTATGAGGACCTCAACATCAGCCACAATGGGAATAAGCATCGTGACACCTCTGGTTCTTCATCTAATAGAGCTAAGTATTCTGCTTCTCATTTTAGTATTTTAGAACACATTGGTAATTAGTTTCTATTTGGTATTTTTAAATACTATCAAGAGACCCAACTTCCTCTGTGGAGAGGCTGAAAGGCCTTCCTCTTATTCTTACCCTCTTTTCACACCTATCCTCTACCTTTGCCCTTCCTCAGACCTTATTCACTTTCTTGCAACCCTGCACAAACCTTTAAATTTCCATAGACTCTTTTGTTAACCACAAACATAACCAAAAACCCATCTAAGGCCCACTGCCCCTTTCGACATTAGCAACCCAGCCGATGTTGGCAACATTCCCTACCACCCTCGATAGACTAACCGATGTCGGTGACTATGCAAAATAGAAAACCTATCCAAATAGCCCATAGACCAGACAAAACCTTTGGATAGTTTTTTGTATCATTCTAAAGACTCATGGACTACAAGGAATAGGTACACAACATTCTACCTTTCCATTTCTTTAAGTCTTTTATCATTTCTTTTTATACAACACTTTTTTCTTTAAATAGTGGACTGTCATCCCTTAGGGAGCTTTACGCTTCTGGGACTAAGCACTTAGCTTGGTAGTCCACCATATCCTCCTCTAACGTTTTCATTGTTTGAGTTTCTTTCTTATTTTTAGGTGTTTCCTCCACAGCCAAAGAGGAGCTCCCACAATGCTTGGATACGGTGCGTACTTAATCCGGGTAACGTCAAACCCTCAACCTTTAACTTTAGTTTTTTCCTTCTTTAAATTAATTAGCAAAACATATAGAGAAACATCTATGATATTGAGTGTGTTTCTTTCATTTTGTTTTTATTTTAGAACTAACACAATACTAACCATCCTCTCTTGAGTCAAATTCATAGATTCACACCTTTTCCATGAATAATTCTACCATGGTACTAGATTGAAATACATGAGAAAGACCAAAAAAAGTGTGTACTTGGTGAGTTGATTGATAACCACTAATATCACATCCATATTATTTGATTTAGGTAGGTTAGTAATTAAGTCCATTGATATCTCTTCCCAATGTTGTGTGTTTTATTCATATTTGTTAGCCAAGCTCTCCCTAGTGTCTAAGCCTAGATATGTTATGATATTTGGTGTGTTTATTTCATTTTGTTTTCATTTTGGAACTAACATGATACTACCCATCCTCTCTTGAGTCAAATTCCTTGATTCACATATGGCATGCTCAGTGGGACTAGACACATCCCACACATGAAGAAGACCATTTTGTAGCTCTGAAATATTTATTTGGACCTTTAAAACTCTTAAAAATTGATTTTATAACTTTATTTTTCCATTTTTATTTTCCATAAGTTTACATAATAACCAACATCAGCTAGTAAGACCAACATCATTTGGATATATTAACCGATGTCAGTTACTAAAACTGCCATTAGTTGGATATGTATCATTGGTCACATTAGTATAAGTGAGGTTAGTTAGATAACCATCAATGGTTAAAAAATGTGACCATCATCAGTTATATAACCAACGTTGGTCACTATGTTTTTATTAAAACATAGACCCAAGAGCTCTTATTTAAAAGTTCATTACTTCAAACCTAAAAGTGCTTCAAGGAAATGACATTTTTGTTGCAAGACCAAGCTTGACATTTACTAAAAACATGTTTAGATCACCTTTTACATGCTAAAAAATCAACTAGGAACGTTGTTTTGGTGTTTAACAAAAAAAATATTAGATGTTTATGGTGAATGTTTTGAAAGTTTACAACTAAGACCACGGGGTCAAATGAACACCACCTCATTTTCCATTTGGGCTTAAAAATGGACTCACCTTTTCAAAGCTTTTTGTGTTTAATTAGTTGTTTAGATTAAATTTTTGTTTGGAAAAAAGAGGGATGTTGCGTGTATGATCTTCTATTTTTCCCCTTTAGGGAACCCTTGGAATAAAAAGTACCATCCTATTTCAAAAAGCCTAGTCTAAGGATTATAAATAATGTCATCTAAAGCATTCCCCAAAAAATCGTCAAACTGTGGGTGACCTTGAAAATGACCCTAAAGTCTTTCTATTAGTCTTTTATTTTCATGTAAAATTGGATTGCAAGGGGTATGTCATTACCTCCCATGAGTTCTTTATAGAAGCTTTAACCCAGGGTTTCATCTCTCAACATTGACTTCACTTACTCCTTTGGAGTTGCACATGGGATTTATTAGTATTTGGACATCACACTACATTGAGTGAACAATAGGATGTAGTGGTTGTAAAAAGGACTAGACCTTTTTAAAACTAGCTAATGATGTGGTCACCCAATTTTTATGCTTTTCTTTTACATCATTTGATGTGAAATTTATTGTGTAATTGATTCTCTTAGAGACATTTGAAGCTTGATAGTTTATTCAAACCAATATTGACATACCCTTGTTAGGATTTGGACAATTATACTTAGTATATTTTGGTCATTTTCTCATTTTTTATGTTTTAAGACTAAAACTCATTTGTTTGTTCATAAAGCCATGTGAAAACCAATTTTTATATATGTCACTCTTTTGTCTAAAGAGGCATTATCCTAGCCATTTTACACCACACGTATTCCTTGAAAATTTTACTAAATTTATTTGTTTATGTCATTTGAGTTGTAGAGGGTAGCGTTATACTACCCAAATCATGTCAAAACATTTTTAGCCCTTTAAATCTTTGAAACATAACATTGAACACATAATTTGAGCATGCCTATGCTGTTAGCCTACTCAATTTTTTTAAAGACTAGTTTACCTTGTGCCAAAAACCATTTGTTTCAAAATATGTCATGCATACCATTTAGATGATTGTCTTGTGTTGTCATGTTGTCCAATATTGTATAGCTTATTTACTCAAATCCTAGTTTTCAACATTGAGTTTTTAATTAACCTTGTCATGTTTGGATTTAAACATTGATTGATTTCTATTTAAGCCTCAATTTATGGGGTTGATACATAGATCATTCTCTTTTGGATTGTATAGCTTCAATTAATTGATTACCCAAATTTAAAAACTATTGATGGTTTGTTTGTTTAATTCCTATCCTCATCATTTTTGTGCCTTTATTTGGGAGAACACAACCTTTCTCAAAGAGCATTTTATCTTATGCCTTATACCAACTGATCATGTTTATGTTTGATTTAGTGTGTTGGGTCTATGTCAAAATTGTTTCCAAACTTGTTAAATTAAATCAAATCACATTAGAGTTTATTTCAAGTCTAGATTTTGATGTCATTTGGCCAAAAGTCCTAGCATATGCCTATTTTTTTGAGCCTATCTTTTGAATCCATATTTGGACAAAAGACCTAGTAACTCAACTTTTCCCTTTCCTATTTTAGTCCTTGTTTGGAACACTTTGACCAAGACCTTTGACATGCCAATTTTTATTTAGATGTTTAACCTTTTATGCATATGACATTTGACATTAGACATTTGATGTTAGATTATTTTATGCCAAGTCTTAGGACAAATCATTATGGAGATATAGATCCACTTTTAAACCATATTTAAGATATAGCTCCACCTTTTGACCAAGTTAGACCAAGATTGAACCATTTGTTCTTTGGACATAATTTTTTAGAGTTTGTAGAACTCTAAACCTTTTTGTTTTGGAGATTTCATCATTTACATAGATATGTCTCACTACACTTATGATGGAGTCACTTACAATCTAACTTATGATATAATGGCCCATAGAATGAATTTTATGGATTTAGTCAAGACCCCAATAATGCTAATATGGTTTGTGAGACAAATTTCTATCCAACTCATATTAATCATTCATGGGAACAAAGTCATGAATCAACTTACGATCCAACACGAGACCTTGATTAGTATGAAGAGGCTTGTGAGGAGGACTTTTAAGACCTAACTATAGATAATGTTGTTTAGGATATAGATACATACCCTCTTTATGATAATTAGTACATAGAATAAACTCAAGAACCAACTTATGATCCCACTCATGACTTAGATGATATGGTTTATCATGAAGACTTGGATGCTTTTTCTTATGCAATTAATCAAGTTCTACAACATATTTTTGTTATTAGATAATCAGCTATCCCTAACCCTCATTTATATTATACAATCTATCATGCTCTATAATAACCAAGGAATACCCTTATCATTCCAGGACCTAGTCCTTTGGCTTGTGTGAGCAATCAAGCCCCACAACACCCTATCATTACCATATCAGGACTTTGTCCTTTGGCTCATTCAAGAAATCATGTTCCCCAAGTCCCTACCATTATCCAACCACAAGTCATTCCTCATCTAGTATTAATCCCATCTAAGCCTTAACCCATCCAATCATTCGAAGACTATGTTGTGTTCAAAAATGGTATTTTCCAACTCATTAGAAATCAAGGTCAAAATAACCAACCAATCTGAGATGTTATAATAATTAGAGTTAGATTTAGGTTTTATTCTTAAATCAACATTGGATTTAGCATTAGAATTAGAATCAACATCAGTCTCAACATTAGATTTAGAATCCCTTGAGTTCAAATTAGATTAAGAAGAAGAATATGTTCATGGTTATTATAACATTGGTTATGCATGCCTTGTAGATCAGTTTAAATAAATTTGTGATCCTTTTATGATTTTTGAGGATGATTACTTCAAATTTGAAACAAGTTCTCCTAATATATTATATAAGGATTGTGAAGCCTCTCCCCATTCCATTATCATTCCATAGGCCATTACCATCAACCAAAATATCCATATCATTAGCATTCCATCTCCCATAAGTATCGATTTGGATAGATAGAATCACACTTTGTTGAACTACATCCATGGTGTCATAGTAGTTGAAGAAGAGGAAGGAGGCTCAGACCACATTCATATAGCAAAAGAATAATCTCCTAGTGAAATTTTTTTGGAGGTGCTAAGGGACAATCAAAGTAATAACTCAACATCTTCTAGTGAAACTTTTTTAGAAGTGATAGATGATAATCAAATTCAAAATTCAACGTTTCTTAGTGAAACATTCCCAGAGGTGCTACATGACAATCAAGACAACTTCATTGGTGAAAACCTCTTTGAGGCAATAATAGCTTAGAAAAAAAGTTCCTCACTACTTGATGAAGACAAAATCAAAGATCAAATAAATATATCTTTCAATATACATCCTAATTAGATAATAGCTACTCTCAAGATCAAAAAATAGAAAAATTTGGTGGTCTTACTGATAGAAAAATTCTTCAGCGCCACCATAACCAAAATTATGTCAAATCCAACATTAATAACATTATGTGTGACTGAATGTCCTAATCTTTAATTGTTTCCCAACCTTTCCACATTCCATTCTCATCTACCACTCCATTTCAAAATCAAACCTACCATCCATTATTTATCCCTATTTACCATCCATGGCCACACTTTCCTTTGTAGAGGCTAAAAATATACCTTGTCTCAATTTTTGAAGGAATCAAAATCAATGACCAATGAAGATTATATAAGCATTATTAACAACCAAATCTAAAGGCCATTTTTTACAAATAAAATATTTAAAGGAGGTGTGGGATATCAATTAACATGATTGAGTGTTCTATTTATATCATTTATTCATTAGGATGTGCATCTCCCCATCAATAAGAATAATAGAATCAAAAACCACACCCAAGCCAAAAACATATACCATGTCATTTCCATTTTTACCTATGCCTATTTTCCATTATCATCAATTATACCATTTACCCCATCACTTGGGGACAATCCTCTTACCATTTTATCTAATTTATCAAACCATCATTATCCTAAACAATGCAATTCCATCCTATCATTCCATTCTTATCTAGACCAAAGCTTATTTTTATTCATCCTACCCAATCTTTTTTTTAATCTTGGTTCCTTTGGTTCTTCCCACACATTTTGTGGGGGGATTCCAATCAGGTTTCAATAGTAAATCCAATCTATGTTTCAATAATAGTCTATGAAAGTAGTGTGATAGTTAATTTGGTAAGATATCTTTTATCCTGTCAAGTTTGTTTATGTGATCCTGATTATAGCCACCTATTGGAAAATTAGTATTTCACCAATCTTGATACTAATTATAACCACCTATTAGTACATTAGTATCATTGAGCTATGATATTATATCCTAATTATAACCACCTATGGGAAAACTATGGGAAAGACTTGTTTCTCATGCATTATTGCATCACCTTGCCATCGTTATTTTCATTTGATTGGCCATTTGTTGGATTTGAGAGCTTGTTGGGACCTAGTTGGTATTTTTTAACCTTTTGTGTGGATGGAATTACTATGACTTGAGGTCATTTTAAGACTATTTGGGTCATGTTCAATTCATGTTGAGGTCACCTCATTCCCCCTTTCCATATACTCTCACCATTTTGTGAGCATGTATCTTGTCATTCCTAATCAAGTTAAGATACCTTAAAATTCAAAAAACATTCATAATATTTGAAAATCCAAAAACATTTGTCTTATCTAAGCCTAGTTAGTTATGCTCAATCTGACTTACTAGGGCATGATCATTGTTAGGATGATTTATTTTGATTGTGTTTTTAGGCTTTCTATATGGTTTGTTTATTTCAAGTTGTTTTTTTGTTTGTTTTTTTGTTCGCTTGCATGTTTGTTTGCTTTGAACATTGTTGCCTTGACTCAATCTATATGTATTTGTTGGGTGATACCTTGAGCACATTATTATTGAGTCTATTGATATTCATATGTCATCATTATCATAATGGTTTTTATCATTGGTGTATTATTTTTGGGTATTTTTTCGATTAAGAGTCAGTCTTTATGCATATTTTGGGATAGTCTTCATGGTGTTTTATCATAAATCCTACCATCACATGCTATAACAAAAATTAGCTTCATGAAGGTCTAAAATCAATGGAGCTATAGAAGTTTCTCCTTGCAAACTTTATAAATCCTTCCATGCCACCCTTAATCAAATCAACCCAAGGGCTATTCTAGTTGTATCATTACTAATAATGATGAGCATCTCCTCATTATTAGGTACAACTAAATCATTCACACTAATCAATATTATTCTTATATTCATCTCTTTAATAATTTTTCACCCTCTCATCTTTAATCTATTTTCCAATTTATATCCTTGATTTATGCTTACCAATCATCCCTAACTAGGGTGCAATCATCTTTAGCCAATCTATGTCCTTTTAAATGATTATAACTGCCTATGGGCAAATCATTATTTTGACTTTTATTATTGATTATAACCACCTTTGGGCAAATCAACATCCTTTTTACATCAATGAATGAAATCATTTTATTATTTGGATTAATCTCAACTACAGATTAATTCCACCTTTCTTCTTTTTTTTTTAGGGACCGTCAATCAATAAATATGATAGCCACTCCCTCGAGGGGTCATCATCATAGGCTTCCAAAAACCATTTGGAGCTTTATTATTCCACCATAATCTTCTTTTTGGCATATATGACATCTCTCATTATGTGAGAATACATTGTTTTTCCTATGGTCTACAACATCTTCCAAAATAATGGCAAACTATAGACACAAATTTGTCCATCGATAACTTCTAATCAAGCTTTTGACCAATTTCCACCCAAAATTCACAATTTAGCCTAAAAACACTATAAATGATAAATGATGTAAAAATGACATATTAAAGTACCAATTTTGGCCAAGGCATCTCTAAATAGGGTAATGTAATTTATGGGCTAGCTAACTTTGATCAGAATATTTTTAGTCAAAATGCCAATTTTGCACCTAAGTGCTTTGGATTGTTCTTCCCTATAAAATATCTTATACAAGATTCATGCATTTATTATTTGTTTTTGGTAACATCCTAAATGATAATATGGTTCCAATTCATCTAACATCACCTTCTAATTCCAATCCAGTCAAACTTTAGACTAATAACAAGGCATTCTGATCAATTTGGGTAATTTGTGCACAGAGTGCTTAAATATGCTTAAGAGATAATTAACCCAAATCAAGGAATAATTAATAATCCCACGGAAACTTATCAAAAACTTATTTTTGGAAATGAGTATTCAAGTGACCTCATTTCTTGGGAAGACATCCCTAGGTCATAAATGCCAAAAATATTAGGATTCATGCCCTCCATGCCTCATCAATGTCTTCCATGAAGCTCTCCATGCCTCTTGATTTCCCCTTTTTAAAATTTCATGATGAGGATAATTATAAAATTAATACAAAAAATTTAATTAATCATTAACCACATATCTTAATCTCAGGATGGATGGTTCAGTTTGATTCTAGACATTCTAAAACATCTATAAATAGAGAGGCCATAAACATCATTTCTAAGCTATATTGGTGAAAATTTATAATGCACAAATATCTTCAAGAAGCCAATTCAATTAGTTTTACCATGCAAAATTGATTCCAATCCAAGCTAAGCCATAAGCCAAAGGTGTTAGGGAGAGATGGAGGTAGCCAAGATTCCATTGCCAATGACTTCATGAGTAGATGTTGAACAAGACACTATAACAAGCATTTTAGAGCATCCAAGGATGGTAAAAGAGGTTTATTTTGAATTTTAGTTGTGTGATTTATTCATCTTTGTTAACTAAGCTCTCCCTAGTGTCTAGGCCTAAAGATGATATGCTAGTTAGTGTGTTTCTTTCAGTTTTTTCATTTTAGAACTAACACGATACTAACCATCCTCTCTTGAGTCAAATTCATAGATTCACACCTTTTCCATGAATACTTCTACCATGGTACTAGTTTGAAATAGATGACAAATACCACAAAAATGTGTGTACTTGGTGATTCAATCCACAACCACTAATATCACATCCATATTATTTGATTTAGGTAGGTTAGTAATTAAGTCCATTGATATTTATTCCCAATGTTTTACTAGAATGGATAATGTTTGTAAGAGACCTAGGGTCTTAATCATTTTGCCTTTATTTTGTTAACATATTAAAAATTCTACAAAATTTTTTTTTACATCCCCCTTAAGTCCTTCCCAAATAAAATACTTATTTATATGGTGATAAGTATTTAAGAGCCCAAAATGTCCTCTGATGGGTGAATCATGCATGTGAGATAAGATACTAGCTTTTAATTCTAAATTTTTACACAAAAACAGTCTATATTTGTACCATAATGAGTCTTATTTCCAAACATACTTATCTACAAAAGAGGGGTTCTATTTAAATTATTCTATGAGTTTCCCAATCGGAGTTTGTTATTGCCACTCTACTTGTGTTGCTTCTACCTATTCAAATTTTAATAAAGAAATAGCATAAAGTTTTGATTCCTCTACTTCCTATCGAGAAAGTGCATCTGTTACAATATTCTCCTTTCTTTTTTTGTAAATAATTTCAAAGTCATAGCCTTGCATCTTTGTGACCCATTTTTGTTGCTCTTGTAAAGATATTCATTATTCCAAAAAATACTTTAAGCTCTCATGATATATCTTAACTTTGAAATTCCTTCCCATTAGATATTGGTACCATTGTCTGATTGCATGAATGATTGCTAACATTTATTTCTCATATGTGGGCCTTACCAAGTTATTTTCTTTTAAGTTTTGACTCTCAAATGCTAAGGGATGCACTTATTGCATTTTTACTAGCCCAATTCCATGTCTAGAAGCATCAAATTCTACCTCAAATGTCTTTTAGAAATTTGGGGTAGTTAGTATAGGTGTGAAAGTAAGAGATTTTTTTAATTGTTGGAATGCTTGGGTGGTTAATTCTGACCATGAAAATGAATCCTTCTTAAATAATGTTATTAAGGGTGTTGTTATATGAGCATATTTACAAACAAATATTCTATTTTAGCCTGTTAGACCCAAGAATCCTCTTAAACCTTTGATATTTATAGATTTTGTCCAATAATTGATAGCTACAATCTTCTTAGGGTCCACTTTATTACCTTAATGTGAACCACATGTCCTATGTACTCCACTTACCTCACCTCAAAGGCACATTTAAATTTATTTGAATAGAGGTTATGGTCTTCGAATACCTTTTATATATTTTCTACATGTTGAAAATGTTTTTCCCATGTTTTAATGTATATTAATATTTCATCAAATAACACCAATAAAACTTTAAGAAGAAATGGGTGGAAAACTGAATTCATGAGGCTCTAAAAAGTAGATGGGGCATTAATGAGACCAAATGCATAACTAAGAATTCATAGTGACCCTCATGTGTTATGAATGCAGTCTTATGTACATCCTCCTCCTTCACCTAAATTTGATGATACCCTAAATGTAAATTTAACTTAGTAAATAAAATAACCCCATTCAATTCATCCAATAATTCATCAATGAGAGGAATAAGAAACTTATATTTCAAAGTGATCTTATTGAGTTCCCTATAATCTAGGCACATTCTCCATGACTCATCTTTTTTTCTAACTATAACCACTAGATATGAATGAGAAATTTTATTGGGATGAACAATACTTGAGTCTAGCATTTCTATCACCAGTTTTTTAATTTTTGACTTCCATTCATAGGGGTAGCAGTAAGGTCTAATGTTGGAGGGATACTTCCTAGACTCAATTCAATTACATGATCATCATCTCAGATTGGAGGTAGGCCCTTTGGTTCCTAAAAGGCTTTTTGATGTTATTGAATAATCATTTGAATATTTGGTGGGTCTTGATTTTCTACATCATGTGCTTCCATGAAATGTAGTTGTGACACTATGCTTTAAGATCCTTTCTTAATTAATTTCTCCATCCTATGAGAGATAATAATTTGTCTTCATGGGGATTTCATCCCATTAAGTGTGTAATTTTTTCCATTTATACTAAAAAACATGAAAAAGTCTTGAAACTTGAAATACACTATTCCCAAATTTTTAAGCCATTACACTCCCAAAACTATATTTGCTCCCCCAATCGATATGGCAATCATTTTTGAATCTAGTTGATAATCCCCCATTGAGAGGTTGATATGGTGACATTTATTCCCACATGAGATTTGTTTCCCATTAACAATCATAATGTATAAATTGGAGACTAGATACACAAATTTAATTAAGCTCAATAGCTAATTTTTTATCAACAAAGTTATGGGAGCTCCCTGTATCGACTAAAACTATCAATTTTTTATTCTTAATATAACCCACCACTTTGAGTGTTTATGGTTTTCTCATGCCATTTAATTCATGTAGAGTTATAGTATGTATTTATTACTCATTATAATTTTCATGCTCCTATTCTATTGTTTGTTCCTTTGTATCTAATTAGTCTTCCTCTAAAATCTCATTCTCAATAATCATTAGTCTTTTCTCACCATTGGCATACTTATGTCCTCTAGACCATTTACTGTCATAATAACAACTTAGGCCATTTTATATTTTTCATACCTCATATTGATGATAAATCTTAGTAATTTTCCTTGGGTTAAAAGAGTTGACCATATTTTTATCGACAAATTTAGTCAAATTTCTATCACGCTATCTCAAGTTTGACCTTGTGTGAATATCTTGGTAGTAGAGTTTCATTGCTCAATATGTAGTGCTTGTTGCATCACCTTAATAATTGTAAATGGTTATAAAAAATTAAAATCATGCTTAATTTTTTAATTTATTCCATTGATGTAAAATTGTAGTCTCTAATAAGGTGTTGCTTCTAGAGTTTAGATTGCCAATCTCATATGCTTTGCATTATATTCCACTACAGATTCTATTTGTTTTAAAAAATTTAGGTGGGTTAAATAACTTGCCTTCCATGGATTCTCATATTGGGCTAGTAATTCCTTAATAAATTCATCCCAACTAAGCCCTTACCCTTTCGTGTTACTCATCATCCACTGGTACCATTGATAAGGTTCAGATTCTAGATGTAGTGATGTTATGTCAACCTTTGCATTTTATATTATATTGTGAAGATTAAAATATTGTTCCATGAGACTTATCTATGAGGTTACATCCATACCATAAAATTTTTAGATGTCCATCTTTGGTAGGTGTAAATTTGGCCCTTAGAATTATTATCGTTGGTTTGCTTTACTATAACCTCCAGGATGGTTTGGCTATGTATGAGTGACTGTAGGATGTAGATTAACTAGGGAATTCAATTTAGACACTATATAATGTTTAAACCTATCTAAAACCTCATTTAATGATGTTTCAAATGTGGAAATCAAATTATCCTCAATAAAAGTGACCACTATTTCACATCCCTCAGGTATGTTTCCTTCAATTTTAGGTGGTGGATGATAAAGGGAATCATTGGGATCAATGGTTGACTAAAATACATGTGTTATAAAATTAATGCATATATATTTGTTTTTTTTATGGCTCTATATTTATTCTCAATTATTTGAGAAAATTATCCAGAGCGAGTGGTAACCATAAATAATTAAAATTGTGTTGTATTAGGAGCATATGTAGCACTATCGACCAACTTTGACCTATGAATTTTATAATTTAAAATTATTATAATTTAAAAATACAAATAAATTACCCCAAATAAAATTTTATGGGATTTTTGAAAATATAAACAAATCTCAAAAATTGTGGATTGTAGAGTAATTTTATGAAAAAAGTAAAATGGTAATAAATTCTTCAACACAAAACTTCAGATCTCCAAATGTTTTTTTTATACTCCTTATATTATTATCCAACTATTGTAAAAAAATTAAACAAAAAATTACAATGGTTTATGAGATATAGTAGAAACAAAATTATACACCAAAATCGATGCTCTGATACCACTTATTAGGATATTTCTTTGTAATAACATAAATAACATTCAAATATAATCCACTTCAAGGATAAAACATATAATAATCATAATAAATGAGTAAAATAATGAAACTTATGATAATTATGGAGAGCCATGATCCACCATATATGTACCCATAATTTGGAAGAGTCACACCCATAATAGGGAAGGGTCACACCCATTTTTCCCAATTATGTCAGCCTAACTATTAATAATTAGTAAATTAAATATGAATTTTATGATCTTCATTCCATATATTTAGTACTCATAATGTTAGGGGTGTAATAAAATTGGCGTGCTAAGGGAAGGGATAGGGGAACTAAAAATAACATAAGGAGGTAAGTCAAAGGGAACCCCAAAATGTAAATAAATTCTCACCATCACTCTGAGGAGCTATAACACCAAAAAATTAAAATTTATGGCTAAAAAGTTTAAAGGCTCTATAAACTAAGAAAAACCATGGTATAAGGCTAGGGAACTAAAACCAAAGGGATGACAAGTAGCAACATGAATAAGAATACTAGCAGTAACATGAGGGAGAGTCACTCCAATGAAATTTTATAGGTGCCTTTATTTTTATGTTTTTTTCCTATGTCCTTTTTTGTTAATACTATGCTAACATTTTGCTTCTAATAACATTGGATGGCCTTATCATTTTGTATTATCTATACTTTTTTTTACTGAGTGGTGATTTTTAGGTCCTTATAAATGCAAGTTTAACCTATTAAATAAAAAAATTAACACCTTATTGTTAATACTATCAAATTTATTCATCCATTTTATGTTCTAAAACATAATAAACCCAATTTATAAATAACAATTGATCCCTATCATGTTCCAAACCAAAACTAAAAAATAAATTTCTCAAATTTTTATCATTAGAATAATTTTTTTATAAATATATGTATATCAATACCAAAAAACTCCATAGTGCACCCATTGACAAAGTAATCCACTACATCTAATATAATATTTAAAAATTACAAAAATGGGCTTGTTGTGGTAATTGAGCTTAGTACGATGAGATGATTTGTATATTAGCAACCATGTGAAATGAGGTGATTATGTGTCAATGTGAGGTGAGTTGTTGAATAGTGGTGAAAATTACATCACTTTAATTCAAAATTAATTCCATCAATGACCTTGATAACATGTTTCATTAAAATGACATTAATGAAATATATTAAATTAAATTCAATGATTTTTTTAATTTTTTCTTTAATTTATGTTTTCTTTCATATAGGGTTTAATAAAATTTTAAATTCTTATCTATGTTATTCATTGTTTCATATATTACTAGTTGATAATGTCTAATGTATTTTAATAATGTAATCATGTTAGCTTTCTCTTAAAAGGAACCAAAGTTGTAGAGGGTATAGTGTATCCAAAAAGGGGAAAATTGCATTACAAAAACATGGGAAGTGGCATGTATGTTATCAAATTTAGAATTGCATTGGATGAGAAATTATATTTTTTTTGTTTAATTGATGGATTTCAAACATTAGTATAAGTCAATAATAATGTTTAATTTATACCTCGTGAAGATAAGGAAATGGAAAAATGTGCAACTTTATCCATACCATTTTATCATTTTCATCATACATAACCCACCCTAGGAAGTGATTCAAAATATGATAGTGTTATGGAAGAGGGATACGGTGATGAATATTAAGGAACCAAAAATACTAATGCTAAAGATAAATTTAATTTTTTTTGTATGTGTCTCTTAAATACTAATTTTATAAAATGATTTCTAAAATAATTGAACAATTTATAAATATTATACAACAAGACAAGGTGATTAATGGAGAGAAACTTGTACCTATTAACATTTTTTTAATTTTTAAGAATTTAAAATACTCTAGCATTGATTTATCAACTAGACTACAACTTAACACATAAATATGTTTTCCAATAATAAATTTTTTGTCTCTAAAAATAAGGTTTACACTAAAATATAGAGGGATTAATCAATTATAATTTTCTCCTTCACTATGGGGTGGTGAACACAATTACAAGTTTAAGGGAGGTTCAACCAAGTTTATGTATTATTTTTAATTTGAAAGATTTCTTTTTTTTGACATAAAAATTAAATATTTACTTGAAGGATATTTGGTGAAATTTATATAATTCATGCTAAAAATTTTGTTTTACATATCAATATGGTATCTCTCATAAAATGAAATGCTATAAAATTGGTCCACCTTTATGATTTTCCTTTGTATTTTGATATTAAAATAAATGCATAACATATCTTTGAGAATTTTGAATGGACAAGATGGAAACTTACATACCAAGGACAAGAAGAAAAGTGAAGTGAAATTGTAATTTTATTAACATATATATTTTTTAATTACTATAATGACATAGACATAAGATATGGGTGTTTTGGACACTTTTCCATACCATTTATTGAACAAGGAAAATAATATGTAGTCGCATCAATAGCCTTGTTTCTTAAGAAGGAAAAACAACTTTATATTAATTACTATGGTGATTTATTATATATTATTGGATTATCAAATATCCATTAAATAACACATTATGATAAAATGATTTGTATGATGAATGAAAGGGGCAGAAGGAAAAATTTGTTCATTATTTATAAATTAATTTTTAAAGTGTAGGAACTTCTTTAAAAATATAACCACTAGTGCTCTACCTAAAAGTAGATAATGTTTTGAGTGACAATAAGAATCAAATCTTATTTATATTTAAATCTATGTTGATAGTAAGGAGGAGGATATAAATGAACATTTTTTTATATTTTCAACATCATTATGTAAATTAAAAACATTTTCTTTCACACATATTATGGACACATATCAAAAAAATCCAACAGGGCTCATATAAACTTACTCCATACCTTATTGAATAATTATATTATTTTAGGGACTTTATGGAGCCGTGATTTTCGGATGCAAATCCAATAATTTTGGGTTCTAAAAAACCTTAAATTTTTAAGTTCCATGTTGTGGTTGTTGTATCCATGATGGAATACAAAATAAAAATGATGGGAAAAAATAGTCTCCTCTAATCAAAATCTATCATACATTGTATTATGGTAGAGTGACCTTAAATGACACCCTTAAAATAACTAATATAGATGTAAGAATTGAAAAATGGAATAAAATCATATAATACTCATTGGGATAAGATTTATAGAGATGGATCTATATAAAATTTTCATCCAAGAAAAGGAATGGGGAAAATGCACTATGATATTTAGATAAAAATTATTTTATATTTATTGAGATATCAAAAGATTATCTTTGGACCCAAAAACTGCAAGACATAAATATATACAATACAATATGGGGAGCCTCTCCTTATGATAGGGATAGATAAAAAATTAAAAATATATACCCATTAATAATGATATTTTTTTTTGTGGCTTTATGTGAAAGGCCTTAAGAATATTTTGATCCATTTATATATGTATATGATGGAAAAATACTTCTAGTATGGATTATTGATTAATAATCACTATGGATTGGTTTGAAAGAAGTGAATATTTAGATTAAAAGGATTATGAGAATGTTTTTAAAAAGGTGTTAATTATATGGTTTTCACCTATTTAGAGAGTAAAAAAAGGCAAGATTTGTATCATTACTTTTAGGATAAATCAATGGTCTATAAAATTAGGAGAAAAATCCAATACTACTA
Organism: Torreya grandis; assembly: GCA_037957365.1. Lineage (NCBI taxonomy): Eukaryota > Viridiplantae > Streptophyta > Pinopsida > Cupressales > Taxaceae > Torreya > Torreya grandis. The sequence goes on from JARHVA010002937.1 coordinate 480,737, forward strand.
TGGATGGTATCATGTAGGCATGGTCACTATAAACTTATAAATCAACATACTAACATGTATGTACTTGAATTCTTAAGGTTTATATAATAAATTTGATGAAGATATTGATATAATAGGTGGTATATTGGTTTGGCTAGTTGGGTTATTTTGGTTGAGGAATTTGGATATGGAGAACTAGAAGGGCTAGTTGATTAGTATGAGTTATTATTATGGGATTTTGAATGACAAGTAACAAATAAAGCTCATGATTATACAAATGTAGTTTACCTACATCATATTTATCATTTAATGTACTCAATTGTGATTTATAACATTCCAAGAACCCTTAGACTGGATAAGGATAAGGTAGCTAAGTTCTTGGTCTATGCTAGGATTTGGGAAATCAGTGAAGTTAGGTTGATGGAGTTTAGGGATATGTATTGTTATATCGAGTTAAGCTTCCTTGAAAAGATTAATCTAAAAATTGAATGAAACATGATGATTTTATAGCCAAGGTTAATAATACAAGCATCAAATTTTTAATTTGTTAGTTTGACAAGCTAAACTATGGATTGGTCTTGTTATTTGGACTTCTACTGAACATTATTGTTCATCAAGATCATTTAGTTATATAATAATGAGGTTATGAATGTAAATTTAATGAAATAATTCTATCCTAAAATATGTGGTTCTATCATTTTATATATTTTTCATCAGTATGGGAGTTGGCACTATAGGAAACATTCCTATTTTATGTAAATGATCTTGTCCTATAAGAATCATCCAAGAATGAGGAATTTTTTTTAGAAGCTTGGAAGCATGTTTGATTTTTTTAATTTAGGTTTATATATATCTAGTTTCATTTTATTTATATAAATTTTTCTTTCTTATTTTAAATTTTAATGATATGTTTTACCTAGGTTTCAGTTTGTTCTCATTCTGACAATGCTTTGGTCAACAGCTTGTTTACTCTTACAATGAGGTTTATTAAATTGAAATTAAAATTATACTAATAATATAACTAAACTATTAAAATTAAAATTAAAATTAATATTAAATTAAACTCTCTCTCTCTCTCTCTCTCTCTCTCTCTCTCTCTCTCTCTCTCTCTCTCTCTCTCTCTCTCTCTCTCTCTCTCTCTCTCTCTCACACACACACACACACACACACACACACACACACAACTCAAGCACACCTACGTAAAGCAAGTGGACACCTATAGTCAATCTTGTCTAAGCAAGATCTCTAAAATCAAATATGTAAAGTGGGAGACTTGAAGGTGAAATTTATAGTTTTGGTTGATCAATAGTTAGTTTCAAATGGAATCATGATCAAGGCTATGAGATACTTTCCTAAGGGCCTAAAGCTAGTAATCTTCACCTACAACCACAGGGGAGACATAACCTACAATCAAGTTGAATACAAGGATGAATGTTTGTTTATAAGTTTCCATAGTAAATGTGGATTAAAATTTATTTATAAGTGGTGAAAAATAAAAAATAACTTATGTCAAATATACAAGTAGAAACCAAACCAAAAATACAAATGCACAAAACCCTGTAGGCTTGCAACATTGATGTGCACCTATAGGTGCTTAAAAGAGCTTAATCATGTTATGACAAGGAATTTGGTTTAGTTTCAAGTAAAATATGGTTAAACAGTATCCTCTTAATAATTTTAGAGGGTCTAATATAAACCATAATCATGTACACTATGCAATCTGTATATATCCATATTCATTACGTTGTGTTGAAATGTCCACCTATAAGTGGATCTCTAAGAAATCTAAAGTATTGCATAGATATTTGGAGAATTTTTGGAGTATTCATAGATTTTTAAATCTTGGGAAATGTGATAGGAATAATATTTGAAGTGATAGAGTCGTAGCTATACTTGGGCCATAACTGATGATTCAAGGGACTAAGTTTAGAGACAAATAACCTTAAAAACTCTAAAATAGGGCCTAGTCTGATTTTGATGCTAATATATGATGAGTAAACATGGGACTTAATGGAGTTTGGATGACTCCCTATTATATTAATTGTATAATGGTAACACATTACTAATAGAAGTGGGTATTTGATCCAAACAGGTGATGTAGAGAGAGATTTTGTTGTAATTCTTACACTGCCTTTTTTAATGTTTTTTTATAGGATTTAGAACTCCCAATTAACTTTGCGTCCCAAAGTGTTAGTGTAAGATCATATCACCATGTTAACTAAATATATTAAAGATAATTATACTATTTATTCAAAGGACATAAAATAAATATAATTTTGGATGTTTTAACCTATACCATTAACCTAAAAGTGCCCTTTTGATCCAAAAATGGTCACCTATAATCAACTATAGGGTGATAGTAAACTACCACCATAGTTTGTCTTCATCACATGGAATTTGTAAAAGATGAAATAGGTTACAATAAGTTGTATTTAATCTTTGAATACCTCAATATGGTCTTAAATCATTAAATAAGGACTAACACTGAACATAAGCACTTACAACAATACTATATGGAAGCTATAGTCAGCCTATGGGGGTAAGACAAGAAAAGTTACAAGGGGAGGAGTTCAAGAGCATCATGTATTGTAATTAAGGGTAAACTTACACCATGAGGAGTTTTAAGTTATGATACAATATAAATTTATATCTATATATCTAGGTAGTGGATTGAGAGTGCATATGTACACTCACAGTTAGCCATTTAAGACTACTATAGCAAGGCTCCAAAAGGCATGGTGTGGACTAGTCAAGGTAGAAGTTTTGGAATGGTATCATAAAATATGAATTATAAAATGATTAAATGTTAGTATGAGACACTTACACCTAGAATTTTAATTTTTATGCAGCTCATCTTAATCCTAAATAGTCCTAGTAGCATACCCTACATGTAATCATCCATAAAAGTGGTTATAGATAACACCACTAATCTATGTCAGTGATTATACCTTATCTAGGATAAGAAAAAATTTCAATACAATGGGGATAGATATATTCCAAGGTTTTATATATTTTTTAGTCATGAAACATGGGAGGAAGCACACTTAAAAACCCCTATGGTTAGAATGGCACAATGGATCAATAATGCTAAGCAAGGTTACTGTAGTAGGGTATACAAGGAAAAGATACATTGATAAACAACCATCAGAAAATAATAATGATTTAAATCACATTAAAAACATCCCATAGTCCAAAATACCTCATAATATGGTGTGGAATATATACTCAAGACCATCACACTAAACACATAGTCTGTATGTTTCTAAATTATTAGTTAGAGCCAAAATTGTTAGATGAAGCCCTTATAGGCATATTAAAGTCTTGAGATTTGTTAATAATTGTTTTAATGACATATTTTAAATAATTATAGACTCACCTAGTCTATATAAATAGTGAGTATACCCACTATTTTATCTCAGACCAAGGCATGTCTATGACAGTCACTGAGTGGATTGGAGGTGCACTCATGCCATATGAAGTATGTAAATAATTGGGGAAATTGTATGGGGGTTTTATTTAGTTATGTATGGTTTTTAAATTTTCCAAAACCCCTTATAATTCTTAATCATTTACCATTGTTAATAACCTTGGAAAAAGAGATGACACAGTCAAGCATTTAGGCCTAGATATAAACACTAGTGACATTTTTAAGACCCTTTAAATATATTATGACAAATAAAATGTACCAATAAAGATTTATAATTGTTTTTAATACCAAAAAATAAGTTTCAAAATTCTAATAAGTGGCAAAACTGATTAGAGAACCTTTAAACCATGTTAGAACCAGTCTGTTTGTACACACGCAGTTAGAAGGCCATCTTCAAAAGCCCATACCATCTCTCACACTTTTCTTGGGACCTAGTGGTGTTTATAGGCTTTATAGGGGTAGAATAAAAAAATTATTCTATAATTATGAGGTTATTTGGATGTATGTTATTTATGAATAATCATTAAGACCTTGAATTAGGCTTAAACCCTCTTAAAACACTAGCTTGAACTAGTTTTCAAAGATTGACTTGGAAACCTCCTCAAATTAAATAATTGATTTTTGAAACCTACCATAGGTTTTATTATACTATTATATGTTCATATAAATATATTTTTTATGTACCTTATTTTGTATGAAATAGTATAAAAACTATACTTTTCTTGTTTTTGAGGTAAAAAAGGGTTCTATAGAGTGTAGAAAGATTCAAATAAATGTGGGAGGTGTATTGAGAATTTTTTTACCTTTAAAAACTAATAAATATATAATAAATCATTCATAGATGACCAAAATATTTAATCATTTTGGGTTAGTCAAGAAATGCCTCAAAAAGGCAAGCTTGACAATGGCCATTTCAAGGTTTTTATACCTCCATAGTGTTTAAGACCACAAAACTTGACATGGATCATGATTAAAGCATAGTTAAAGTTTTTTTTTTTTTTTTTTTGAATTTCATATGTGTGGGGGGTCTCAAGAGAAATATTTTCACTTTCTAGGCATAAGAGGGCTAATTAGGCCTAATTTCATTGAAAGAAGGTGTTAGAAAAGATATCTACACTTGGAATTTGGCCACCAAATTTTGTGAATATATTGAAGGGGATAAAGGGTGTCAAAAAATGTTATCATATTATCAGTATCACATCCATATTATATCATACAAGGATATTTACTTGAAAAAAGGCTACAAGGAATTGAGAAGAAATGCATTATTTTGGTGTCAAATTAGGTCTTATTGAGTAATAAATTCATAAAATTTCATTGTTCATAGTTTTGTATGATATTTATAAGTCATCCATGAATGGAATAGGTATAATTTAAATAAAATTGAATAAAAACCAACTTTGGCTTTTTACGCTTAATGGAAAATGAAAACGTTAAGGAACTAAAGGACTAAATCAATGAATATAACTCTTCATGAGGTATTAAAAAGTTATTAAATGAGATTATATTCCAAATGTAATATTTTAATAAGTAACTAAAGAGTTTTAATTTAAATTTATCAAGCTGGAAAAGGTCTTAAATCTCTAATGAGACTCTCCTTCTTTACTACACCCCATTTGAGGACAAAGTCAAATAAGGTTGAAGGAGTCCCATACCAATTTGTTCCAAGTGTTTAAAAATAATTAATAAGAATTAAGAATGGTTAAACTAAGTAATTGAATTGACTTGAAGGGATAATTTCATTTAGGAAGACATTCACCAATAATACATGAAGGCTAAAATCTATGGGTTGTTGCAAGAATCTAGACACCCTCCAAGTGTTCTAAGATTGACTAACCATTATGAAAAAGTTAAAAATTCACCAAAAAAATTAATAATCTCTCTTACATGCCACCCTATAGAGGAATAATTATTGATTGGTTGGATAAATTCTATGTAGCACTAAAAGAGGAGCAAGACCAAGTTTATGAGAGATATTTGATGTTCTATAGGTCATTTTAAGTTTCTAACCAGATTAAGTTCAAGCATTGGATGTGAGTTCAGTCCTTACATAAACCAAGTTTGTCAAGTCTTTCTTGTGAAACTCTTTTGTAGAAATAATTCTTGAGTGTAGATAATGTGTTAAAGTTTACCCCTCTCATAATAGTGTTATTAAAAGAATAACTGGTCACAAAAAATTGGTGCATCACCTTTCCTTTCCATTTTCTCTTTTAGTTTCATTAGAAATAGTAAATTTTTCACCATTTTCATTGTCAAAATCAGTAGATAGTAGATTAAGATTATGTTTTAGTGAGATTTCCAAGGGAACCATCCCTCTATGGAAACTATCTCCCTTATAAATTCATCCAAAATTAGGAGATATTCCATATTATAACAAGAGTGAGGAACATTACACTTTCTCTATAGGGCACACTCATGATTGAAAACACTATTTAATAATAAGATTTTTATAAATAACCACATACATATTAGATGTTTTAAATATCATATTAATTTATAATAATAAATTATAGAATAATTTTGATTCATATTTAAATATTTCATTCAATATATATATATATATATATATATATAATGTTTGGATTAATATAAACCCACCTTCACTTGTGCAGAATCTAGGTCAGGCACAAGTGGAGGCCTGAATATCCCTTCTTTTAAGTTCCAAGAAATAAAATAAAAACAAAAATAATGTCACACTAAAGAAAATATAGGCTCAAATAGAGAGGTTGTTATGGAAACTAGCCCCAAACATATTTGGAGGTCTGGATCTCCAAAGATAAAACTAATAGAATGTCAAAAGAATTAACACACAATAAGAACCAAAACTAAAGTCTAACCTTAGGAAAAGGGGACCTAGGTTCCCTAAATAGGTGACATAGATATAACTAGAAAAATCTAAGGATATCAAACATAAAACAAAAATAGCAAGCAACCCATACAAAGAAAATCAAAGAAAGCCCATAGGAATGGTCAAAATTAAAAATTAAATACAAACCCAAAAAGGGTGGATAAGATTATAATTTGAAATTTAAAATATCAAATACCAAAAAGGTATCCAATCTATAATTTGGGAGCCTCAACATCTAAAAAAATTAATTAAGATCGAGTGATCAAACTAGCCATAATAAATGCCAAACATTCTAATAGAAACATCATGGTAAAGGTAAGACCTTATGAAACATGTCATCATCCATCGAGCCATAGGGGATAAATTCAAACATGAGGACTAACATGTTAAATAGAAAAAAATAGAAACCCAACTAAAATAGTCTCAAAAGCCTACCAAAAGTATGGTATAAAAATAGTCTAAACAAACATGATCCAAACCTCATGATACAACACCATAACAAAAATTTGATTAAGAATTTCCAAAACTAAGATCAAATACCTTATCTAAAATAACATCCACCATATTAGTTTTTGAAGATGTGGTCTTCCCATTTTTTCTTAATTCCTCATAGTTCAATATTGACCATTTACAAGATCATCTTTCAGAATAAAATTCTACTACACTTGATAGGAGAAGGATTATCCATGTCCAAAGCCCAAAGGGGAAAAGTTTCATTCATGAGGTAAAATATCCTTAGTATTTTTATGATGTGCTAGTTCAATTTATAGTTTGGTTATAATGACCTCAAAAGGATCCTCTTTTAGGGATTCCATGTAGGAGCTAACTGGAATACAAACTTATAGTTTCTCATATTCATTGACCACTTTCTTTCAAGAGCCATAAAATCTTTTTACCACTACTAACAAATGTTATTTAATGCAAAGGGTTCCATTATCTATCTAAACATTCTTCACATGAATATAAATATCCTACCTTTGTACTTATAAGGGAAATTATTTCCTTTTTCTTAGATCCCTCCTAACTCAAAGAAGTAGACATTATATCCTTACAAGCTCCATGGTCCTCCAAATTACTTCTATATTCCTTTCAATTCCTAATTTCATTTCCTTTCTACTCTTACTTATCATTAAAATCACACTTATGAACAAAAGTGTATCATATAGGAGAAATTTCAATTGCTATTTCATACACAATTTCTTGAGTCTAAATTTACAAATTGAAATTTAGCTAAATTCATTTAGGTAAAACCTTATCAAGATCAATAATGAAACATATTATAATAAAAACTAATCAATATTTAGCTTTGGTAGTTAAATAAACTTTAATAGGGGTGCCAATATATATCACGATCCCCATCAAAATATTATCCTTGTAGAACTTCATGGGGAGAGATAGGAGTTTAATCTATCAATTGATAACCCTACAAAGATTTTTAAAGGGATTTAATAAACCTGAATACTATCAAGACAATAGAATACCAATATAAAAATATTTTTAAACAATAACATGTATTTATTTGTATTGAATTATTCAAATAATTACAAACCATGAATAAATAAGCCTCAAATTAGAATTGGAGTTGACATGCAAAATTCAAAAATCTAAAAAATAATAAAACTTGACCTGTTATTTTTAGTAGAAACTATTTTTAGTTTCACATGAAAGTGTGTGAAAATATAAAAACATATAAAAATAAGCTAAACACTAAAATTGACCTATTGGAAAGATATCAAATAAAGTTCAAGTCTAAATACAAAAATATATAATTTTTCAAAATAGAAAAACACTAAAAAATATTTTCCTATAATTTTAGACCATTAAATGGTCAGCTATGGCCTTTGAAAAATATCTAAAATGTCCATAAATAGGTTATGGTTGCACAAATATTTTTTATACTATTTTTTTGGTGTGAATATGGGCTCAAACAGAGCTGCAGATCAAAAGTTATGGTCTATAGAAGTTTGGCCTCTTTTTCTACATCATTCTCATCTGGTTGAAAATAACTCATCCCCTACAAGTTGATCTGATCTCACTACTACCATTTTTTATTATAAATCTTATTTATTTCCCATTATATAATCTAAGTGTTTTATTCCTACTATAATCCTTCCATTGTACTAAATACCTATCCTAACTTCCTTGCCTTGTGTTTATTGTCTTCTTATCCTAAACCTGCACTATCTCTTCTTTCTTCTTTGGCACCTATTTCTACCAATATACTTCTTCATATTCTTCATCTTCACTATATTATACATGGAATTCATATAAATATGAAACATTAAATACTAGATATATATCAAAATTTTATGATAAACTCACCTTATAAGCATTGTCATTGATTTTATTTATAATTATGCAGGGTCTAATTTTCTTATTCTTCAACTTGTTATATTTCCTTTTGTAAATCTCTCTTTCCTAAAGTAAACCATTACTAAATCTCCTTATTCAAATAATTCTAACCTTTTTTGACACCTGATGCTAATTTATACTTCTCATTACTTTCTTTCAGCTTTCTTCTTACTGTTATGTATTTCATTGCACCCTCGATAGGAAGATGATATCCTATCTTCCACGCATCACAATGGAAACTCCCCTCTTGCCTGTGGGTCTAGAAAAACTAGGGGGAGAGTCTCTAGATAAGGGCTAGCTCCCTTTGATGCATCTGAGTTATTCCAGTAAGCTAGTAATACATACACACACACACACACACACACACACACACATAATGGGGGGTGAAAAGAGAAAAGGATTACTGAAAATAGAACCTAACTTAAGAGGGTAATGCACCAAATAAGTTTGATCTACTTAGCTTCAACATACACTCTCCACCAAGAATAAGCTAGCATACACTTCATTTGATATGACAAAATCTTCTACATCAGTGAGCTAGGGGTCCTCTAGAGATATAGGGAGGAAGTACTATCAGAGGTGTTCTAAGACACACTTTGGTAGCCTATTCACATGTGCCTATATTCTTATTGTAGACACTTCTAACTATCCTGTAGAAGAAAACTCACAATACACTATACATGCTAGAATCATTCTATGAAAGCATAAGGAAAATGACTTAACACAAAACAAAAACATAGACATATATGAAAGTGTAAGCTCAAATAGAGGCGAAAAATGTTGTCTTAATTCAAATTAAAATCTGGCAGAGCTCCACCTTACAAGCCAAGATATCTCTTCTCAAATGAGAGATTAAAAATAAATCATCTAACCTAAGCAAAGCATAAATTAGATAGAGAAAAAGAATTAGGTGGGATTATTTGATCCCCAAGTAACTAGATCCATGTATATATATCAATTAATGACCAATGAACTCTCCAAAAATATTAACCATAAACATGGGAAAAAAAAAGGAAAAAACAACTAAATGGTGGTTAATTAATAAAAATGGTAGAGTATTGGATGCAAGCTCATGGGTATCTTTATTAAATATTCATGGGTGACTAGAATATTATCGTGACCCTTGGAATAAGTTATTAAAAATAAAAATAAGTTAGATTGTGGTTATAAAAAATGTGTATAGTTTAATAATTAAATAAATTTTTAGATAAAAATTTAAAATGAAAATAAGATATTTGTAAGGAAGGACAAGAATGTGCAAGTAGGAGTTAAATGGAGCTTCACTAGGGAATTTTTGGAGTTAATTTAGAGGAGGTTGAGTTTGAATTAATCATGATTGAAATTGAATGAGAGAAATAATTTTTTTATGAAAAGATAAAATGATTAAAAATGGGACAAAAAAGATGAAACATGCCTCAAAACTTGTGTTATGGGGGTCATTTTTAAAAATATTCTACAATGGCAAAACACCCAATCTATGTAGGTGGTGGCCATGCAAACTTTATAACATTTATTTGAATCATGATATTCTTAGCATGAGATATCAAGGTGGTTTTTTAAAATTCCATAAGAGTTTGTTCAACCATAGTTGTAGTTTCACCATGTCATGAAAGAGTTTAAAATTTTAAGACAAAAGACAAAAAATGATAATTTTAAAGTTTAAAAAGGCTATAAAAGGGGAAAAGATAAGAGATAAAGGATATGACCAAATATAAGCATGTTTTAACTATGGATATCATTGCATCATTATTGGATTTTTTAAATGTTGTTACACTAAAAAAAAAAGTGGGTGCATACATATTTCTCCCTTAGGGAGACACATTCTCATGAGTTAGTGATGTTGTTTTTCCCATGTGGTGGCACACTTGAAGTAAAATAGGGGTTAGGAAACTTACCTACCTTTCATTTATGGTGCAATAAAGCCAATTGAGACATCCTCATGACCTAAAATCCATAAATGGGAATAAAGTGAAATTTTATAATAAAAGTGAAAATACACTTGTTCATTAAAACATGTACAAACACTACTTAATGTTTATGAAGGGATAAATATACTACCTAAAAAATCACATTAAGGGCTTGAGCATAGTTTTGAGTGAGGTGATGCCAACCTACAAGACTAAAATGGAAAAATGACATATTTTGAAATAAAATGAAAAAAAAGAGAAATACCATATTTTTTGGTGCTTGAGATATCCAATGTTAGTTCAAGGGAAAAAAACTTATGAATACATCATAATATGAAAAAAAATGTTTTTAAATAAAACTACTAAAATTGGAAACTTTTTAAAATATAATGACTAGAAAATTAAATTACATGTAAAAAAAAATTCCAAATTTATAAATCATTTATACATTAGGATTTTTGAGAGTTTTAAGCTCTGATATCCCTATGATGGAATTGTATAAGAGATAAGTTTAATCAAATAGGGTTATAAGAGAATGGCAAGGGTACCAATAATAATGGGTAGTGTAGGGGCATGGGTAAGTTATCTCATTTTAATTTCATTACACTAGGTTTGAAATTAGTTTGAAAATACATGGTAGGGGAAGTGGTTTATAGAAAAAATTCATGGGGAGGTTTCAATTTATAGACTAGGAAAAGGTATGAGTTTTATTTATTTTGATGTTTTTTTTAGAATTTTCAAGGGATTTTAAGTATGAGGGCCTAATAGATATAACTACTAGTACTATGGTATGACCATTGGTAGGTTTATTTATGACTTGTTTACCTAATATGACATTGAAAAAAAGACTTTATGGTTCTTTTAGGCTTTAGGATAGTGGACTATTAATCTTACTAATGTGTACAAGAGAACTAGTTTTCTTGCTATAGGTAGGGTAGTTACTCTAAGGGACACTATAGATAGAAATCAAGCCTAAGAGACTTGAATGCACCCAACATGGGTGCCAATTAGTGTGGGAGGTTTGTTATGTTTGATTAGGTAATGATCCAAAACCTACACAAGGTGATCATTGGTATACTTATCTCCTAACTAGTAGGAGATAAGGGGAAATATCACTTATTATATAATTGGGATCTTATAATGAGGATTATTAATGATAGGATAAGGAGGTTTTCTTAGGATTATGATGTATTATCCTATACCTATAGATATATTTATAGGATCACTTATTTAGTTTCCTTATTGATAAAA
>JARHVA010002937.1:495000-525000 GCA_037957365.1 Torreya grandis
TGTAGGATTTATTTTTAACTTGTATATTATTGAGTTTGTGTAAAATCTTTGTATCTCTTTTGGGGGAGCCTCTTATCCAATAATATTATACCTATGAAACTAGTAAATAAAAGGGTTTGTCACCAAAGACCAATATAGGTGGATAAGGTCATCTATTTTGTGCATGCTAGTGTTTTTTATTAAATGGTACCATAAAATGGGATTATGTCATGGAAAATATTTTATATTAGGATATATGCATGAGTTTACATTTTTATAATAATGGGTGTGGGAATGAGGTGCATATTTCTTGTAATAACTAGAATAAGCCTCCTATAGTATACCGATTTTGAGATTATTTTATAAGGGTTAATAGAGTGATATGAAAATGTGGAATAAGATATGTAGAGGTCAAAATACCCCCATTTCTAAAAAATGGGAACCCTCATATCAAATTATTCAAATTTATACATTATAATTGAAAAATTCACTTGATCAAAGTGTCACTAGCATGTTTGCACATTATTTGTATTTGAAGATCATCCACACCATGAATTAGTTGTATTATTTAATCTTTAATCTAGTTTAACCTTTTCTAAGTTTGTTAATAATGGATCTTCTTATTTCATGTTACAGGTTTAATGCGGTTCATTTGGAACAAATAATGTTCGGGTTTCATAATTTTATAGTTTTATCTTTATTTGGTCTTCTATTAGCCTTTGGTATATAGAAATTAAATTAAATCCATGTTTAAAGCTTATTTAAACCCTCATTCAAGAAACTCTAAAACAAGTTATTTTGGACCAAATTCAAAATTAGTGAGGACAATTTATGTGGGAACACTTAAAAAATGTTATGGACTTAGTATAATTTTTATACTAAGGCTTGGTCATGTTTTTAAACACAACCAAACCTTAGTCTAAAAATTATATGCTTGGTCCCCTTTCCTTTGTTACATTTTACTTTGACATGATCTAAATTTACCATTGCAGGGTCATTTTATTATGTTTCTAAGCTTGGTCTGAATAATGCATGGTCCTTTTGTTATATCTTAGACTAAAATATTATTCCCAAAGTCTCATTCATGTTCATTAACATAAACAATACCTTAGTCTTAATATTTTATCCTAAGTTTCATATGTCTTCGATTCCTAACTTAAAAATTATGCTTGTTTACAAGATTAATGACCCATGTTTACTCGAGCAAAGTCAATTAGATGATGTGATATGGGCCTGATGAGCCAAGTATTATAATCCATGGGACCAATCTCAATTGACCCCATGGATTGAAATTAATGATACATGTTTATTCAGATCACCAAGATCTAATGATGTGAGATCAAAATGGACCCCTACCTTTTTATGACATAAAATTATCCTAATTTTTTACCCTAAGGTTTTAGTTGTATTTATTAATAAAATAGAACCTTATTCTAAATGCTTATGTTATGAGTTTATTATATGAAGGGTAATTTTATTATGTTATAAGTTTATAATAAGATCTTAGTCCTAAAGTCTTATTCATGTTCATTAACATAAATAAGACCTTAGTCCTAAGGATTTACCCTAAGTTCTATCTAATTCATATTCCTAACTTAAATAATTTTAATCTTGACAAGATCAATGACCCATATTTAATCAGACCAAGTTAATCATATGGTGCAAGATAAAGTTGAAAATTTAATATCCTTGATCGATGGGACCAATTATGTTTGACTACCTAGATCATGATTGATGATCTACATTCACTAAGATGGCTAGTATCTAATGACATGAGATCAATATTAAGACTAAAAAGGGTCCCTTTTTATTGTATATACCTATCCCAAGATTTTACCCTAAGTTTTCAATTTTATTTATTAATACAATTAAAACTTAGGATAAAAACTTATGCCATAGCTTTTATTCAAAGGTTCCTATTGTTAAAAAAACATAGAATAGAGATTTTACCCTATGTTTTTGAATATTTAATTATATGATAAAACCTTAGGTTCAAAAACCTATGTTAAGTCCTTTTATTATTAGTTATGGGGTCCCCTCTTTTTATTATGTTATAAGATTAGCTTAAACATTTTAGCCTAAGGTTTATTTCATGTTTATTAACATGAAATAAAATCTTAGTATAAAGTATTTAACCTAAGTTATTTATGTTTCCCAACCCTTATTTAAAAATTTTTCATCTTTGCAAGATCAATGATCCATGTTTGCTTAGATGAGATTGATCAAATTATGCAAGATGAGTAAATACTTTGAATGAAACCCATTACAATCAAGAGGGTGACAAGTGTCACCTTCTCAATAAAAGAATTTTGAGCAACCATAAGTGGTATATCTCTTATATCTTGATCTAATGATGCACATTTTTTTAGATGATGACAACCAAATGGTGAAGGACAAGGGTAGACTTTTCAAGGGACCTCTAAGCAAAAATGAGATTGCCATGTGGAAATAATGCATTAAATAGTAAGACTAATGAATTACAGAGCTCAAAAGTCTCATGGAACAACCAAGTATCACAACATTAAATATTAATACATATAGTGACAAATGATGTTTAAATAAAGAGATCAAGACCAATGGCAATTATTGATCCATGTAAGGAGATAAGCTGGTGTAAAATAAAAGTATATTTAAAAAGTCAATGGTTGGTTTCTTAAACATTAATTAACAATTATATCATGAAAATGCCACATATATGCTACATTAATTCCACATGGGTAGAAAATAACAAAACTAAAGATTTTATAGGCTCAAAAAGGCAAATTTATAAATACAAGGATCCAATTGAAATCTAGCACACAAAGCCCACTTAAGTGAAAAATATCGTCACCATTAAAGCTTTGAAAATACCTACAAAAAATCCCTAACATATATAAAAGTCCTAAATCAATCCAAAATTAATCATAATTGATTCTAGGAGATTGAATCATCACTTGAGCAAGGTAATTGAATCCAAACTATAGACCACTAAGGATAAATTTATCAAACTTAGAGTCATAGAAGCCTGACGACACAAATAAGATGTTAAACTCTATCTAAATTTAGATGTGGAGGGGAGGATATTCAAGGACACAAATTTTGATGTAATGGCTCTGAACATAGGGGACAACAACTAGTTCCAGCTATTTTAGATAATCCAAGAGAAACTAGTCATTTAAAAAAAGGAGGAGAAGAACTTATCTATGAAAAGGAGATATTATGACATTGTGGCCATCCAAATGACTAGTATTAATTTTGTTATATCCAAACTAGATGTAATACAGTGCATTCATGTTATCTCTCCCATATTTAAATACTATAAAATTAATAAAGTCATGATAGTTCATGAACATATCTTTAAGAAGGTTACATATATTTATCCTTTAGACTTTGATAATTAGTATAAGCTACCTAAGCCCCAAACAAACATGACCACCATAAATAATTAGGGTAAGGAAAATGACTTAAAGACCATCTTTACCCTATGGTTATATTCTAAGACTTAAGTATTATTAGACTTCACTAAAAACATCCCAATTAGCTAATTCACACCTAGGATTAGGATGATTATGACCTTGATGAATAGGATATGTTTAAATATTATCACCAGCTATGTGGATTCAATCTATGTGCCCTTGATATATTTTATGGTTGAGATGGAGCTCACCCCTCCCCTAGGTGAAGTTATTATCACCTATCTAAGTAGATAATTTTTTGGAATAAAGAAGACCAAGACTCAATTTTATATGATGTCATACTAGCTATATTCCCTACTTACCACCACAAATACTCCCAACATCAAATAATTGTCACCTAAAGGAACCCAAAAAGTCACCCAATATTATTTAAAATTACACATTTTCAAGTACAAAGATCACATACAATTCATATGTGATTGTATCTATCCAGCTTTAGTAGAGGCCATCATAGGGATCCTAATGATGAGGATTAACCCCTAATTAATAATACTATGAAATCCATGGGAGATATATGGCTTTACCCTAATTGCACAATCATCAAGATTAAAGGAGACTTGAAATGACCCCTCAGGCTACCAATCCATGTGCCAATCAAGATAATAGAATAGGAAGTGACCTATCATATGTATAATAGGATAGATGGTTTATTTGAAACCAAGATGATGGGATTAATTCATATCCTTCCCATAGCCATTGGAAGGACTATGTTTCAACAATGGGACAATATAGAGGTTACCTCCAAACATAAAAGCCAGTTCAATTTAAAACTTGATGAGCTAAGATACTGGGACCTCTATGAAAGGGTTGATGAAATTTAGTTCTAATAGGAGTAAATAAGCCCAAGTTCACCTTCACTCATCCTTTAAGTGAGGTCAACCTTTTCAGTGATGAAAACTTAATTCATGATCCAACCATTCCTAAATGGTTTATATATGGCAAGTTGTAGAAGATTCCTACCAAGAACCATCCTTAGGCCATTACAAAATCTATCAACATCACTATACATGTTGATCTTAATCCATAAAATGTGGATTTACAAAAGGAATAATAAAAAATAATGATATGTCCAAGAGAGCCAAGTGGCACACAAATACAAACTCTAGGCCCTCCAAAAGTGACTCAATCACTAGTGGGAGTTTAGTTTAATCCAGAGACTACTAGTCTAAAAGGAGTGATTGAAAATAAGGATAGAGTTAGAGGTGAGTAATTCACCCTCCAAAACATAGAGACATTCATAGGTTTGACCCCTATTGAAGGTCAAAATCTAGGAGAAGACAAGATATTTGAAGAAAATATCTTTGATGTAACCCCAACCTAATCTCAATAGTTTTAAACCATGATCAAGGGCATCTTATAGAAAAGGAATAATTTAAAGGAAATTCTTATCTTATCAATCCATGAAGATAGATTCAAGAATTTTGAGGACACCATGACTAACTTATTAAATTTTTTGAAGTCAGTTAGAACTAGGTAGGGAGTAATGGAGAAGTAAATCTCTAAGGTTATAAGCCAAGTTAGCCAATGGTAGGATTAAATATATCAAATCAAATGTTTGATGGATGCATTAAAAAATAACCTAGTTCATAACTTTAGTATTATAATCTTAGCACATTTGAATATGGTTATGGCCATATTGGTAGACAAGATTGAAGCCCTAAGTAACTGGTCCAAATAATTGGAGGACCTAGCCAAAGACTTCAAACAAAAGGAAGGTGTAATATTACATATCCTATATAGTTTGATTAAGGAAACCATATACCTTAGTTCATTGAGTATTATAAATAATGAAGAGTTCAAGCACAAGACCTTTTAGTTTATGTAGGAAGTGGGAATCTAGGGGTAAGGCCAAATAATAATGATAATAAGAGGATAATGGGCCTAATTTTGTCATCTAAAGAGAAAATTGGAGATGTCAAGGGCATCAAGAAATCAATAGAGAAACTTGAGAGGGACCTAAAGGACCTATAATATAATATAAATGATATTTTCTTGAAGCCTATTATTGACCTCTAGTTCATCAATGAAAAACACTATAGGATGAAATTTTTTTAGTAAAACTAGGGAACTGCATCGGCAGAAGAACTTCAAGTTAGTTAGGAATATTATTTGTATATAAATTTGTAATATTTTGAAAATATAATATTATTTTTTTTGTAAAGTCATGTGAACTTTTAATCACATTGCATGTCGGTTAATCTAATTGGAAAAGTTTAGTGTATTTGAGAACTTTTGTAGAAAGGACAACTACCCTTACACTTGTAAATGGATATGACTAACTGACATACTTCCTTGCATTATATAAAATGAGTATTTTCATTTGTAAAAATTAGGGAGTTTTTTAGCCAAAACCTTGTGTAAAATATTGAGCAATGAATGCAAGCGAGGAATTCTACAAAGATTATCCACATTCATTTGTGTCATTTGTTATTATGGTTTCTCTCTCACTTGCTTATTCCTATTTAAAGGTTTTAAGGGTTATTATTAATTATTAGTATGAATATTTTAATTTTAGAGTTGTTAAATTCTACCAATGCTAGGTTGATTGAAATTTCTTAGGCTCATTCTGTTTCATTTACTCTTCTTACATTTGGGCTAATGTTGTGTGCTTGCAGGGTAAATATTTAAAGTGAACTTACTTCTTATTTGTAATTTTCCCACTCCTTATATGTTTTCCTAATGTGTATTAATATTTGAGATTATTATATTTTATATTATACATTAGTTAAGTACATGCTTGGAGGACATTTGAGCTTTGTCATGATGTTTGGGATGAGGATCAACAATATCTCTTTTCTACCTTACCCTTCCTTTTACTTATTTTTTAACCAAATCACTCTAGATTAATTTTCATTGTGAATATAAACTTTAGATTATACTTTATATTAAATTTGATCATAATTCAATAATATTAGCTAATATTGATTCATTATTTGTAAAGATACAGGACAAGGTGGCTCCCAACCACCAAACTTTATAAATATTGTGAAATAGTCTACTTACTTTACCTTTATTCCATCAATATATAATAGGATTATCATAAACTTAAAATCATACACTAAATTATTTGAATTATAATATGATAAGTGTTCTTTAAACACTCTGAGCACCTATGATACATATTAAGGCATCAATAGGTAGAGCTTTGCTAGTATTAGATGGAGGGCTATTCTTTTTAGATTTGTAGTATCTTTGCTAGTTTTTGTGAATTATATTCAAAGATAACTCTACTCTATGAATATTTTTGTTTCTTTTAGCATAATAATTTAAAGGTTGGTGATCTTCATGGTTTTAGATTGATTTTTATGCTTATTTAGATAAAGATTGATATTCCTTGAAGATATATGTTAAATATAACTTTAGATTTATGAACCCAATAGGTTTGAGGTTATTAATAGCTATTTTAATCAAATATTCTTAGATCCTTTACTAATTTGAGTTCATTTGAGATTAAACATGTAAAGATCAATCTTAATTACATATTTGGATACATCTTTGAGATAACTTGGTTAAATATTGTTTTCCTTTATTGACTTTAAAAAAAAAATCTTAATGTGCATTTATAATCATTATTCTCTACAAATATAGGATTGAAACATCGTATTTAAAAAAAGATTAAAAATTCTCAAGCTAGAATTACAAAGAATCAGAACAAGGTCACGTTCAAAGACTAGGGAACCTCTGCTTGAATTACAAGTCCATAGAAGAGCTAAGAGGGAAAAAGATAAGCATAGGCTTTCAAAATATCATCTAGCTTCACCAATTTAGGTTTCTCCTTTGTTTTATCATTATCAATGTATGGCTTGGCTAGGTGGTTTTTCAATCAATTTTCTAGGTGTGGTATATGACCTTCCTCATAATCCTAAAAAATATTTGCCAACATTTAGTCCTAGTGGCATTATAATGGTTGAGGAACATATTAAATCATTCAAATATATTTTGAGATTACTAAAAGTCACTCATAAAGATGTAATATGTAGACTATTTCTTTTCCCTTTTAAAGATGGTGCATATGAATAGTTTTTAAATCTCCCTAAAAATTACATTACAAGTTGGGTTAATTTTAACGATGTCTTCATTGAACATTTTGGTAAAATTATTAGTCATTTTTTATTGTACCAAGAATTCACCATAGTGAAGAGCTTTCAATGCTAGGTTTCAAAAAATGTTTAGTAGGATTACAGCTCCTTACAGACCTAAGGAGGCTTTAGCCTTGGAAATCTATAAGGATGCCTTATATCCTATGACTTTTGTATTCATAAATAGAGTTGTTGGTCACATAAACACATTGGATTTAGCCTATTCCAATGTTGTAATTATTAATGAATATATTCAAACCTAAAAATAACTATCATACTCCATTCCCATTTTCCCATTATGAATGTTATTCCCAAGGCTAACCAAAATGTGCCTACCTTGAACCAACTATCAATCATGAAATAATTAATTTTAAGGCATTCTCATCTTACTCAAAACCTATATTCCTAAATAATGATACCCATGAATCCCATCCACAAGATCATAAAGATTTAATGACTACAACCAGTGATAAAAATCATGTTCATAATTATGAAGCCCTAAATAATGAGAGTAACTCTATCCTCAAGATGGTTCAAAAGATTAGTATTGACTTCCTTTAGTTACAAAGGAAAGGAATAAATACTAGAGAGAGATCTAGTAGGAATTACTCTTTTCAAAGGTTTAATAAGCTCGATAATAGATTTTATAATGATAGTTACCATAAAAATAAGAACAATTCCCCATTTACTATCAAAAATGTGCTTAATATAAAACTTACTGATATTACTTTACTTGACTATTGTAGAGTTCATTGTACTTCTAAAAATGGGGAAATATATTATGTTGAGTTTTGTAATGCATTTGAATCCTTCTAATAATAATTAGATACTTTTGAATTAATCCCTACTAAGGATTGTGATATACTTACATCTAGTTCCTCAAGGTCATCCAAGTCTGTTGATTCAATGCTCATGGTGGAGACATTTGAGTTCCTTTTTCAAGAGGATAATGAGGTTGAGGATATTCCTGAAGAGATTGATGCTTTTTAAAAATTCCTAAAGAATACTTATCCTCTGAGAAATAAGGATTAAAAACAACCATTGACAACTTTAACTCCTCTAAACAACTTTGAGACTCTTCTTGATAGTACCTTAGATAATAATCTAGAGTCTCCTAAGGGAATCACTTCTAAACCTAGTGATGATGCATATAATTCTGCCAATAAGATTGGGTAGAACATATTAGAGGACATGAATAAGATCAAGGCTAACATTACCTTGCATGTGATCAAGGATAATAAGATCAAGGATAATATTACCTAGCAAGTCTTAAAATTTTGTACATGTTAATTTTGTAATACATAAAATCAAGTCAGATGTTCCTCCTTTCCTACTTAAATTGGGATCTTTGGTAAAAATCCACATAATTGTTTATTATATTTTGGTTCATCTCCAAATATAAAGCCTAAGGGTATTTTTGAGCAATTAGGCTTGACTATTATTAATTTTGATATAGTTGTGACACAATTAGATAAGTCAAGAGTCAAATTTATTAGTGAATTATTGAATGTTCACATGAAGATTGCCTCAGAGCCAAGGATCCAACAATTCATAGATATCCAAGTGGTGGACATCCCTGATGCTTATGGGATGTTATTAAACAAATACTAGACTAGAAGTTTGAAAGGTTATATGTCCACATATTATTCACATATGTGGCTATCATGGAAGGGAGTCCCCAACCAAATCAATATAGAAAGGGAACCTAAAATCAAACATATGATCACTAAATAAAATGCATTCAATGAAAGGGTGAACATGGTCAATGTTGAGTTTGGGATTTACACTCTTGAGACCTTTAAGGTATGTGACCCTGAAATTTCTCATGATTTTCCTAATATGTGCAAATTACATTTTGATGGTGTGAGGTGTAAGTCTAGATATGGGGTAAGAATTATTCTAACTAACCCTTTTGGTAGAGAATATAATGTTGATTATAGACTTCAGTTTCCTTGTATAAATAATCTAGTTGAGTATGAAGCTTTGATTCTTGGGTTACAATTTGTAAATAAGTATAAGCTTAAGGAACTACTAGTTTATGGTTACTCAAAGCTGGTATTCAACCAAGTAAGTAGTAAATATCAGTGTAAATTGTCATATCTTAAGAGGTATAAATTTAGAGTCTAGAATTTTCTTGAGTCTTTTAATGTTTTTAATAGTATTTCCATCCCCCGAGAAAAAAATAAGGCTATTCATGAGCTTGCCTCAGCTATGGCTAACCTCACACTAGACCATGACTTCCCAAACCTTAGTATTTATTTGATCCCATGTCCCTTAGTTCCTAATAATGTCAACCACTTGTAAGTATTGAATTATGATCAATAGATCATATATTTTTTACTAGTTTAGAAGTATTTGAGGATCACATTATTGATGAAGCTAGTCTCCTTAATGATGAAGTCATTGAAAGCAAACTTGAAGACAAAGTCATTCAATTGAATTAAAACAAGATCCCCAAAGGCATGATATCCTTATAGAGACTCTTTGATTTTGATAAACTAGATGAAGCTACCAAGACTCCCAAAGTAAGTGGGAAGGATTACAATGCAATTGATCTTGGATTTCAAGGTCAACCTCAACTAGTTAAAATTGCTACAGTATGTATAAGTCTTGAAAATAGAAGAGCCAAAGAAATGCCGACCAAATATAATGATATCCTAGCATGGTCCTATGATGACCTAAATATTTTTGATCCAAAATTCATGACTCACACCATACCTTTAATATAAAACTACAAACCTTTTAGATAAAAGCAAGGGCTTGTTAACCAGGTCTTAGAACCACTAATATATAGAGAGGTCAAGAATATCTTAGATGTCAAGATTGTATTTCCCATTAGGAATTCCACTTGGGTTACTAATTTGGTCCCATTTAGAAACACAAATGGTGAAATTAGACTATACATTGAATTTTATGACCTAATTATAGCATCTAAGAAAGATAATTACCCCTACCTTCTCTTGACCAAGTAATACAAAGAATTTCAAGTTATGCCATGATATCAATTCTTGATGGTTATTATGGTCTAACTAGGTATTAGTACACCAATAGGATAGGATGAAAACTTATTTTACTACTAAGTGGGACATGTTTTCCTACAAAATGTCATTTGGGCTGATCAACATAGGGGTAACATTCCAAATGGACATGAATCATGATTTTTAAGGTTTGGTAGGTAAATGCATTATTATATACATTCATGATCTAACTATATTTTCTAAGAACATGGAGGATCACATCGTGCATATACAATAAGTATTTGAAAGGTGAAAAAGGTATGGGATTTCTCTCAACCCATATAAAAGTATTTTCTATGTTACCGAGGGAAAATTGTTAAGAAATGTTACTACTAATGAGGGAATCTATACAGACCAAGATAGAGTAGATGCTATGTCAAAAATAGATCCTCCTAATATTAGGAAAGAATTTAAGTCATTCTTTGGCAAACTAAATTTTGTAAGAAAGTTTATTTCTAGCTTTGCAGAGATTATCAAGCCATTGAATGATATGCTAAAGAAATAGGCCAATATCACTTATAATGAATAAACCAAGAAGGATTTTAAGGATATCCATGAGGTAATTATATAAGCTCCAATATTGATAAGTCCAAACATATCCACAAATTTTTACCTTTATTCCTTTGCTTTTGAGCATATTATTGTTGTAGTTTTAACTCAAAAAATTGATGGATGTGATTATCTAATTATTTTAATGAGCACTAACTTTAATAATTTTGAGTTAAATTATTATTTAATTGACACCAAGAATGTGTATTAGTTAAGGTGTTAAGGAAATTTAAGCACTACATTCTTAGGATTAAGGTGCATGTAATCTTACCAGACCCTGCCACCAAACTCATGCTAAGTCAGAATGAGCTAGGAGAAAGGAGAGGTAAGTAGATGTCTGTGATTTAATAATATGACATTGAAATGAAGACTACAAAATTGGTAAGGTGTAAAGGTATAATTCAATTGATTACCAATACTAAACCCAAGCTAAGTGTCATACACATTAAACAACAAAGTTTTCACTCTAATTATTAGTATGATCCTATTATCCATATATTGATAAATAACACTTGCCATAAAAGGATGACCAAAGATCAAGTAAGAGACCTAAGACTCAAACAATCCCAACACCTAATTAAAGATGGAGTGTTATATAATAAAAACTTCAAAGGCATTTACTTGAGGTGTGTATCTAATGAAAAACTAGTTGAAATCATGAGAAATTTTCATGATAAGCTATGAAGTGGACACCCATCTAGAATGATAGTAACTCATAGAATCCTTAGATCTATCTAATATTAGACCATAATATTCAAGGATGCCCATAAGTATGTAAGATAGCCATTCATGTCAAGTATTTATCACAAAAGAGCTGAAGGAAACCATGCCACTATAGTTAATTATGATAGACAAACATTTTAATCACTAAGGATTAGATTTTGTGGCAGTAATTAACACCAATTCATTATAAGGTCACAAATACGTCCTAATTACTACTGACTACTACACCAAATGGATAGAGGTACTGGAAATTAAATAGTACAAGACTAAAGAAGTGATCAATTTTTTGAAAGAAAACATATGCACCAAGTTTGGGACACCTATATCTCTAGTCTATGATAATGGACTTGCTTTTATATCCATAGAGATGACATAATGGGCATATGATAATAACATCATTCTCAAGTTCTCATCCAACCTTTATCCTCAAGGTAGTGGAGTATCTAAATTAACTAATAAGAACTTGATGAAGGCAATAAATAAGTCTACATCAGACAAGCCTATGACATGGTATAAGCTACTTAAGTATGTCATTTGGGTAGATAAGATTAGAATGAAGTAGGCTCTCAAGGCATATCCATTATTTCTAGTGTATGTCTAATAACCCGTCTTTCCCATCACCCATAAGTTACTAGCATGCAAGTTCATTCATGAATACATAGAGTAGGATCAATAATTGGAAAGATCAAGTTTGTTTGATATTATTCAAATGTAATATGCTTGAGAAGAGGTTTTTTGCTAATTTTAGTAGGCACTAAACCAGAATGAAGAGGTGGTTTGATAAGCGATCAAATATAAAGGTGTTTAGGCAAGAAGACTATGTTCTTGTTTAGGACAATGCATCTGATCCTAAAGGTAAACATGAGAAGTTAACACATTTATGGATAGTTCCCTACCAGATTGTTGAGATACTTAGAGATAACACCTTCAAATTAAAAGACCTACAAGGAGCAGAGTTCACACTGCCCACTAATGGGTAGTATCTTAAACACTAATTTTTTGTTTCTCCCCCTAAGGTACTCATGGAATAAACTATAAGGTTAGTTAGAATAAGTGTAGGTAGGTTAGTTTATTTTCTTTATATTTTTTCCTTCTTGTCCCTTATTCGTACATAAGTCTATATATATTTGTTTACTTTTTCTTTGCTTCCTATTTTTTTTCTTTTTGTGTGTGTGTTTGCTTTCTTTACCTTATTCCATGCTTCTAATAAGTCATTTTAGACATAATTTGGCTCAAAGATCACTTAAATACTCAAGAAATCCATAATTTAGAAATGTAGGTATGAATCTTAAGAATATGTTGACATGGGTTTGAAATATGAGCTTAATGTTACAGTTTAGATAAACTTGTAATGACTAATGAATAGGTTTGTTATTTCATAAGGTTTTAAACCTTGTTTTTATCTAAACATAGTTTTAAAAATAATTTTACATGTAGGATTAAAGTTTAAATTATTAAAAAATAGTCATGTTTCCACTTAAAAAACATCCTTGCCTAAGACAAAGGTTGTAACCATAGGTGATTGTCTTAAGAACAAACACTTGACTAGATCGCTAAACTTAGAAAACCTAGTTCCCAAACTTTTCTAGAAAGCCAAAATGATCTAAGAATACAAAAATAAGATCTTATTGTAAAATCATAAGCTTTCCAACCAAAGGTGATTCTGATAATCTCCATCAGGGATATAGAAGCTTGAATGGTAGTCGATCAAGACCTTAAGTGGATCCAAAGGCATCTTTATTGGGGTTGTGGATGCATAGCTAACATTAGAGCAATTCCCAAGCCTTCCTTGAGCTAAATCATGGATATTAATGGATATCCAAACATGTTGTAAGCCAAAGTTAATGGTTAAAGACATGAAATTTGGAAGTTTTTTCCCTAAATCCCATGGAAAAAAGTAAGTGTAATCAAATAACACACATAACATTGCTTGGTTTTTATGTTTGATCCTAATTATATAGGTACAAGACTTTTTTTAACCAAGAAATAATCTTGATAATGATAATGATCAAGTAGAATAGGTTATTTAGTCATTTGTCTAAACTAGTCTCTGAATTCTAAAATATTGCTATGTTTGCCCTATAAGTCACCATTTGTTGATGTCAACACACCCCATTTATAAAAAATGGGGACCCTCATGTCAAATTATGCAAATTTATACCTTATAATTGAAAAAGTCACTTGATCAGAGTGTTACTATCATTTTTAAACATTATTTTTATTTGAAGATCATCCACACCATGATCTGGTTAACTTATTTATTCTTGGCTCTAGTTTAACCTTGCCTAAGTTTTATAATAGTGGATCTTCTTATTTTAGGTTATAGGTCTAATGGGGTTAATTTAGAACAAACAATGTCTAAGGTTCATAATTTTATGGGTTTATCTTAATCTAGTCTTATACTATCCTTTAGTCTATAGAAAGTTAAATTAAATCCATGTCTAATGCTTATTGAAACCCTCATTCAATAAACCCTAGCATAGGTTTTTTTGGAACAAATTCAATATTGGCAAGAATAATTTACATGGGAACACTATAAAAATGATATGGACTTAGTATAATTTTTATACTAAGTCTTGGTCATGTTTTTAAACACAACCAAACTTGAGTCTAAAAATTATATTCTTGGTCATATTTCCTTTATTTCCTTTTAATTTAACATGGTCTAACTTTACCATTGTAGGGTCCTTTTATTATTTTCTTAATCTTTGTCTAAATAATGCATGGTCCTTTTTTTATAACTTAGACTAAAATCTTAGTCTTAAAGTCTCATTCACGTTCATTAACATAAACAAGACCTTAGTCTTAAGATTTTATCCTAAGTTTCATATATCTCAAATTCCTAACTTAAACATTAAGATTTTTTGTAGCATCAACAACCCATTTTTACTTAGGAAAAGTCAATGGGATGGTGGGAGATGGGCCCAATGAGCCAAGGATTCTAATCCATGGGACCAATCTCACTGGACCCCATAGATCAAGATCAATGATCGACATTGACTTAGATAATTAAGATCTAATGATGCAAGATCAAAATGGGTCTTAACCTTTGTATGACATAAACTTAACCAAAGTTATTACCCTAAGGTTTTAATTGTATTTATTAATAAAATAAAACCTTATGCTAAAATCTTATGTTATGAATTTATTATTTGAAGGGTCCTTTTGTTATTTTATAAGATTATAATAATATATTATTCATGTTCATTAACATAAATAAAACCTTATTCCAAAGGCTTTATCCTACTTTCTATCTAATTCATAGCCCTAACTTAAATAATTTGCATCTTCGTAGGATTGATGACCTGCATCTAATCAGATTAGGTTAATCAGATAGTGTGAGATAAAGTTGAAAATTCAAGAGCCTTAATCGATGGGAGAAATCATGTTTAACTTTCTAGATCATGACTAATGATTTGAATTCACTCAGATGGTTAAAATATAGTGATGCAAGATCAATATTAAGACTAAAAGTGTCCCTTTTTATTATATAGACCTAACATAATATTTTACCTTAAGGTTTTAATTGTATTTATTAATACAATAAAACCTTATGCCATGAATTTTATTTGAAGGGTATTATTATTTAAAAATGTAGCTTAGATATTTTACCCTAAAGTTTTGGCATAATTATTATTATGATAAAACCTTAGGTTAAAAACCTTATGTTAAGTCCTTTTATTATTAGTCATGGGGTCCCCCTTTTCATTATGTTCAAAGCTTAACTTAAACATTTTATCCTAAGGTTTATTTCATGTTTATTAGCATGTAATAAAACCATAGCGTAAAGTCTTTAACTTAAGTTATTTATGTTTCCTGATCCTTACTTAAATATTGTGCATATTTGCAATATCAACAATCTGTGTTCACTCAGATGAGATTTATCAAATGATGTGAGATGACTCAAAACATTAAATGGAACCTGGGATGACCAAGAGGGTGACAAGTGTTACCTTATCATCAAAATACTTTTGATTCAAATGGTATTAAATCCTTTGGATCCTAATCCAATGATCCACATTTATTTAAATGATGATGATCAAATGGTGTGGGTTAAAGTTAAATTTTTCAATAGATCTCCATGAAAAAGTGATACCACCACATGGTGAGAATGCATTAACTTGCAAGACTAACAAAGTATAGATCTTATAAGATTCATGGGACTACCAAGTGGAACAACCTTAGGGCCAAATACATATAGTGAATAATGAAATTTAACTAAAGGGATCAAGATCAATGACCAATATTGATCTGTGTAAGGAGATGTTATGGTGTGAAATAAAATTAGATTTTAAAAGGCAACATTTAGGTTTTTAAACATTAATGAATAAGTCTAGCATGAAAATACCATATAGATGCAACAATGATGCCACATGTGTAGAAAGTGACAAAACTAAAGATTTTGTGGGACCAGAAAGGTAAAAGTATAAATATAAGGATCTAAATGAAATATAAGGCACAAAGCTCACTTAACTATAAACTACCATTGCCAGTAAAGATATAAAAATAACTACAAAAAATCCCTAACATATATAAAAGCCTAATTCAATCCAAAATTAATCACAATTAATTCTAGGATATTTAATCAACACCTGAGCAAGGTAATTGAATACAAAATAGAACTATAGACCACTAAGGACTAATTTATCAAACTCCCAATCATGGTAGCCCAAAGACATACAAAAGATATAAAACTCTATGTAACTTCAGATGTGGAGGGGAGGATCTTTAAAGACACATACTTTGATGCAATGGCTTTAAACATAGGGGACAAAAATTGGTCCTAGTTATTATGGACAATCCAAGAGCAACTAGTCATTTTTAGAGAAGAAGAGAATAAATTATCCATGAAAAAGAGATATTATGACATTATGGCCATTTAGTGATTGATTTTCATTTCACTATAGCCAAACCAGAGGTATTGCATTACATTGATGTTATCTCTCCCATATTTAAAGACTACAAAATTGATAAAGGAATGATAGTTCATAAACGTAACTTTAAAAAGGATGCACAAATTTCTCCTTTAGCCTTTGAGAATTAATATAAGCTACCTAAGCCCCAAATAGACATGAAAACCATAAATAACTAGGCTTAGGAAAATAACCTAAATACCATCCTTATACCATGGCTATATTCTAGAACTAAAGTATTCTCTAACTTCAATTGTAACATCCCAATTAGACAATTTAGACCTAAGAACATGATTATTATGACCTTGATGAACCAGCTATGTGGAAATCTAACCACCACCTATGTGGATCCAATTTGGATGCCCTTGATATATATTATGGTTAAAAGGGAGCTCACCCCTCACCTTGGTGAACCTTTTAGCACCTATCTAAGAAAAAAATTATCTAGAATAGAAGAGAAGACCAAGAGTTAGTTTTATATGATGTCATACTTTCTAGATGCCCTAGTTGCTACCAACAAGATTCCTAGCATCAAATAATGGTCACCGAATGGAACCTAGATAGTCACCCAATATTATTCCAAATTACACATTTTCAAGTGCAAAGATCACATATAATTTATATGTGATTGTTTCTATCCAAATTTAGTAGAGGCCATCACAGAAATCCTAATGATGAGGGTTAACCCCCTAATTAAAAAGACTATAGAAGCCATGGGAGATATATGGATCTATCTTGATTGTATAGTCATCAAGATTGAAGTGACCCTAAAATAACCCCTCAAGTTATCAATTCATGTGCTAATCAAGCTAATAGATTAGGAAGTGGCCTATCAAATATATAATGCGGTAGATGGATTATGTAAAACCAAGATGAAGGGATTGTTTCATATCCTACATGTAACCATTGGAAAGACTTTATTTCAACAATGGGATAATGTAAAGGCTACTTCCAAACATATAACCTCCTTCAATCTATAACTCAATGAGCTAAGATACTAGGACCCCTATTAAAATAATGAGAAACATTTAAAGGTAAAGGTGATCAATATGACTTATGAGCATGAGCCTAGACATTATGACCCCATGTATAACAAGGCCTCTTCATTTCAAAAATTATTGGGGAGATTAAATAAATTCAATATCAATCTATAGGTTAAATTGCTAAGAGACCAAAATCCAAGTCATGATATATGGTAGATGTGACCCAAGTAGTACCATTTACTACTAATTCCATCTTCTATACCCCCTTCAATAAAGCCATAGATATAAACACAAAGGTCTAAAGTATATATTGATTTTAGGCTAGATGAAAGAAGACCTAGTGAGATGGCATTATCTTCAGCCTAGTCTAAAGAACTAGGATCATAAGTTAAAGGAATTGACATTATAGCATTTGATCTTGAGGAAACATTTAAAGATGCCCTAAAGATACTCACTAATGCCTATGAATCAGATGAAGAAGAAACTCAAGCTAAATATATAGGGAAAGAAAATAAGAAAGAAGTAGCATTAAAATTAGTCCCTATTGTTACCCCACTAAAGAGAAAAGTAGAGCTAGATTTAGTTATAGTAGGAGGCAAGAATCCCAAGTTGACATCTACTCATCCTTTGAGTGAGGTCAAACTTTTTAGTGATGAGAACCCAATTCATGGTTTAACCATTTCTAAATGGTTTATATATGGAAAGTTGTAGAAGATTCCTACCATGCACCATCCTTGGGCCATTAAAAAATATGTGAACATCACTTTTCATGGTGACATTAAGCTATGGATTATGGATTTTTAAAATTAATAAGAATAAAGGATGATAGATCTGGGAGACCCAAGTGGCACACAAATAGAAAATTTAGAGCCTCCAAAAGTGACTCAATTATCAATGGGAGTTAATTTTAATCTAGAGTCTACCAGTCTAGAAATAGAGATTGAAAACAAGACCATAGTTGGAGGTGAGGAATTCACCTTCTAAAATATAGATCCATTCACAATTTTAACCTTATTTAAGGCCAAAAGCTAGGAGAAGATTGGGTATTCAAAGAAAATATCCTTGATGTAGCCTAGGCCCAATCTCAGTAGTTTCAAACCATGACCAAGGGACTCATAAAATAAAACAAGAATATGAAGGAATTTTTTATCTTATTAATCTGTGAAGATTGATTTTAGAAGTTTGAGGACACCATGACTGACCTATTTAATTTTTTGAAGTCAGTTAGAACCAGTTAGGGAGCAATGGAGAAAAAAATCACTGAGGCTACATGCCAAGTTAGCTAATGACAAGCTTCAATCTATCAAATGAAAGACTTGATCAAGGCCTTGACCAAGAACCTAGTCCTTAGATTTAAAACTATCAGCTTAGCACATTTGAATATGGATATGGCCATATTGGTAGATAAGATTGAAACCCTAATAAAATGGTCTAAAAAAATGGAGGAACTAACCAAGGACTTAAAAAAATAGGTAGGTTGAATGTTTCATATCTTGGATAGTTTGATTAAGGAACCCAAAACCCTCATCTCATTAAGTCTTATAGCTAATTAAGAGTTCAAGTATTGGACCTTTCAGTTTATGTAGGAGGTGAGAAGCTAGGGGAAAGGACAAGTAGTATATGACAACAAGAGGATCATGGGCCTACTTCTATCATCTAAATACAAAATGGGAGATGCCAAGGGCATCAGACAAATAATAGAGAAACTTGAGATGGACCTTAAGGACCTGGAAGATCATGGAAAGGATCTCTTCCTAAAGCCTATTATTGACCTCCAATTTATCAATGAGTAACACTATACGATGAATATTATTTAGTAAAAATAGGGAACTACATTGACATAAGAACCTCAAGTTAGTTAGGAATATTCTTATTATATAACTTTGTAATATTTTGAAATCAAATATTCTTTTTTTTTGGTAAAATCATGTGAAAATTGTAGGTACATTGCCTTTAGGTCAATCCACTTGGAAAAGTTTAGTGTATTATAGAAAATTTGTAAAAAGGATAGTTCTCCTTACACTTGTACACTTGTAATTTTATGTGAATGACCGACATACTTCCTTACATTCTATAAAATTAATATTTTCATTTGTAAAAACTAGGGAATTTTTAAGCCAAAAACTTGTGTAAAAGTTTGAGTAATTAATGCAAGTAAGGAGTTATACAAATATTGTCCACATTCATTTATGTCATTTGTTATTATGGTTTCTCTTTCACTTTCTTGTTCTTATTTCTAGGTTTGAAGGGTTATTATGAATTCTTAGTGTGCATATTTTAATTACAAAGTTGTTAACTTGTGTTAATGCTAGGTTTTATTGAATGTTCTTAGGGTAATTTTATTTTCTTTACTCTTATTGTATTTTGGATAATTTTGTTTGGTTATAGGTTAAATCTTTAAAGTGAACTTAGTTCTTATTTTCAATTTTCTCATTCCTTAGATGTTTTCATAATGTGTAGTAAGTTTTTTATCTCATGCTATTTAATATTATACATTGGTTAATTGTATGTTAGGAGGGAATTTGAGATTTTTCATGATGTTTGGGATGAGGATAAACAACATCTCTTTTATATGTTGCCCTTCCTTCCACTTCTTTTTTAACCAAATCACTCTAGCTTAATTTCCATTATGAATATCCATGTTAGATTAGCCTATATATTAGCTTTGCTCATAATTCACTAATATTAGCTACTATTTCTTCATTATTTGGAAATATATAGGCCATGTTGGCTCCCAACCACCCAAATTTATGAATATTATGAAAGAGTCCACTTCCTTTGCCTCTATTCCATTAACAGATAACATTATTATCACAACCTATAATTCATGCACTAATTTCTTTGAATTCTAAATTGAGAAATATTATTTAAATGCTCTGAGAACCTATGATACATATTAATTCATCAACAAGATGGTATGTTTATTTTTAAATATTTTATCACATAAAATCATAGCTAAACATTCACTTATGAAAATAACTGAAATGCAAGAAAAACACAAAAATAATGATTTTTTTTAGTGCAAAGGGCGTAGATCTATATGAATTAATTATTATGGTGAAAATAGTTCACATATTCATAAAAATCCTTTAATTTCAAGTGCATAATATAAAATCTCCATTATGAAAGTATTCTATCATCAAATATGGGTCCAACCAATTAGACTTAAATTTATGACCTTCTCCTTTATTCTTGTCTATTTTACTATTGAATCTTTGGAAAAAGTCTCCTAACTAAATTTAAAATTCATGAAATAGTTTATTTTACTATCAACACACAAAATATAGGTAATAAATGTTTTATGTGGATACAATGTGATGCTGATTTAAAAGACACTAGAGAGAAACATAAAGGCTAGAGATTTATACCTCAACATGCCTAATTAATTTACCTTTAAATAAAAGGTAATATGGGGTTGTCTTTTTAGGAACAAAAAATAATCTTCCTAAAATATCACAATGCATGATAGAGTTAAAGGTGGCAAACTCTTTTTTGTCTTTGATGATATTTACTAGAATTAACTTTAATGTTTTGTTTATGGCATCCACCTGACTGTTATCCTAAGGATATTATAAATAGGCTTTGTGATGAGATATATCAAATTTATTACATCCCTAATTCACCTAATTATTATTAAACTAGGGCCCTTTATCTATGATAATTACTTGTTGAACCCAAAAACTATGAATGATCTGGTTTAGGAGGATTTTATAAATTGCTATCTCATGACACTGGTCAAGGGAATTTATTTTACCCACTTGGTGAAATAATTAGTACTCATGATAAGGAAGTTTTATCCATCATTATAGGTTAGATTAAATCTCCTTAACTAATTCAATCCCCCAAAATTACAAGGGCCATGGTGTGACAATAGAATAAAGTGCCTTATCATGAATACAGATCTCATAGGGGATGTTTAGACACTTATTGTATTTTGTCATGTATTATATGACATCAGGTTAAAGATAAAGCTATAAATATATATTAATATCTAATTTAAGAGTGTTTTTGAGGCCAACAAATTTTTCACCACAAATATTTTTATGATGGTGGAATATGACTTCCTAACACTCCTCTTGGTAAATACATCTAAACAACATGGCATCAAAGGATTTTCAATACAAAACCTTAAATAATGTACTTAGATATGATTATTTGAATAAATCACCTCTATTTTGAGTTTTCAACTTTAGGATAACTACAATAAATTAACTATATTATAATTTTAGTGTAACATGAGGAACAAAAAATCAACATGGGGATTCAACCAATCAATCAGTGATGACTTATTGCTTGATGGACTTTTGGTTGATATAGATAAGGTTGAACACACTCAAAAAATTTATGAAATGAAAAGTCTTATGTGAGACGAATATGTGTGTCATGAATGTAAATAGAGATTGGGATCTCAATTTATTGAATGAGCATATAATGATTAAATCACTTGGTTACAAAAACTATAACCAAAAAGTCTTTCTTTGTTTATGTGTAATGAGTCTCATAATCTACTAGAGTAGACATAATAAAAATATATGGCTTGTTGCTTTCCATTGGAATTATCTTAGGACAACATATAGGAAAGGATACCTTAGTTTCCATAATATAAAGTATGAGGAGCCTATTAAACTTAGGTGCTTAGAGCATGCAAAACCATAATAAAGTGTTTCACTTATTCAAATGAATCTTGGTAATCATGGGTCAAAGTTAAAACACTCTAATTTTTGAGAAAATGATTGCTAGGATAAAATACATAGGTAAGGTTTTGTATGATTCTATGAATCACCCCAACTTCCATAGGAATTACCTAGTTCTTGAATAATAAATATGGGTCATTTCTAATTTTTCATGAATTTCTGGAGGGTAGATATTAATATAGTGTTTTGATATGGTGAAACCTAGGAATTTTCCACCTTAAACTCTAAACACACATTCTAGGATTAAAAATAACACCATATTCATTAAATATGTGATGATAATATGAAAAACCTTAAAATGTTCAATCTCATATTTGAATTTATGAGAAAATCATCAAAATATACCTTTACTATCTTGTGAATGAGATCATGAAAAATATGAATCATATCCCTATGATAGGTATCCCTTGTGTTTTTAAATCCAAAATGCATCACACCATATTATAATGTCTTTCATGTTGTGCTAAAGGATCTCTTACTTTGGTCTTATTCATAAATCTAAATATGGTTGTATCTTGAGAAACTATCCATGAGGGATATTAACATAACTAGATGTAGTGTCCATAACGATGTTAATATAATCTATAGGTAAATCATGCTTGACACATGATTTATCGATATCTTGAATGGTTTTCCATATCTTTTTTTTCTTATTTTTTAGAATTGGGACAAAGTTAGACATCCATTTGGACTAGTCCATAGGTATGATGAAAGCCACATTTAAGAGATTCATGACCTCTTCTTTGACCACTAATACAAATTTGGGTCTAACTATCATGATATTTTGTTTTATGGGCTTTTTATTAGGCATAGTTACTATATTATGGAAAAAAATAGGTTGGATTATTATCATGTTTGCATAGGAAAATGTAAAGTCCTTAGACAATTTAGTGAGCCATTTATTTTGGTCTTCCACCTCTTAATGGGATAATGAATATCTAAGATTTAGGATCATAGGGTTTTCCTTAGTTCTAATGTTAATTTCAATGGTGTCATCAATGAGGCAATAATTCCATTCTTTAAATTATTCAAGGTCAGTAATATGATTAGGATATTTGTTATCCACTTCAAAAATATCATGTCCCTACTATAAAAAATAACATCTATAAACCTAAAATATGAGTCATAATAATCTCATATAAAGTTATATGATGTGTAATATGTGATTCAAAATCCCCTCTTATTATGTGATGATTAGAGTTGATCATAATCTCTCATGAACTCTAAGATCACTTCATCATTTTCATCAAAGTCTAAGAAGAGAGCACCATCTTTATCTTATATGTGGGAAAGGGTTTTATCATTTGGTATATTTTGGACAAGGGGATAAATTATTAAGGGGGTACTAAAAATTTAGACTCTGGTATTTTTGGATGAGAAAAAAATGAGAGAAGGAAGTATCCATAGAATTAAAAAATTGATTTATCTCTAGGAAAAACCTTTAAGGAAATGAAATCAAACTATTTATCAAACCCATGTACAATTTTTTTATAAAGTTAAATATGTTAGCCTTGGTATGATAATCTTATGAACCTTTACTTATTACAAATTATGGATATCCTTGGATTATTATGTTTTAGATTCCTAAAATTTTGTAAATGAGCATTCTTAAAAATAATGCCTCGTACTCTACCCCATTTTTTTTGTGAAATCAAAAGCGAGTTTAAATCCAAAGGGAATTATCATTCCTCTAGGGTAAATCATGATAACTCCTACCCCTATGCCAAAATGGAATTTTTATCCATCATAGTGGAGTTTCTAATAATTACTCATCAAATAATAATAATCATGTTTTTTTGGGAGTGTCACTTATTTTTTGAAATCTCAATCATACAAATGTTATGTATATTAGCTAACTCCTTTTACATATCTATGCTTTTATATTTGTAAAGGTTATAGATCCCTACTCCTCATGTGTAAAAATGGATCATAATGAATTTACACATTTCCAATATACTAATGATATTATTTATAGACTTGGTCAAGATGGATATTATTTATAAAATTTATTTTTAATCCACATTCTCCATTTCTCTAATGTCCTTTTCCTCAAGTTTTTCACTTGGCAAGGCTGGTTCACATAAATTAATTTTAAGTTACACATATTCTTGTGATGGGTTTTTTTATTTGGTTAGTGAAATGAGATTCACTATGTTATTTTTATGAAAATTATAATAAATGTGAATCCCTTATCTTTTCTTAATGGTTTCCTAGTGAGCATTAAATTGATTCATATTTCCTTAGATAAAAAATACCTTTCCTAGGTGTAAAACCCTAATTTATTAAATGAATTTAGAATGGATTACCTTCATCATATGGATCCAAATCCTTAATATGGTCATGTTTTATTTTCTATCCTTATCTATGATGTAAAACTTGATTATCATAGTCTTCAAACCCAAACTAATAGGTAATATAGTGATCCCAATCAAAGAAAGCTTCATGTTTTTTTTAGATTACGGTAAAACAAGGTTTTGAAGGGACCCCAAAACCCTTTAAAAAAATCAAGAAAGATAAAGCATTAACAACCACCAGGAAAAGATGTCCTATAACCTACTGAAGAGCAGTGTCAAAATCAAGTTTTATAGGGACCTGAAACCACAACCATAGTCCAATAAAAGTACCTAGGTTTTACAAGGACCTAAAACCTCAAATAACTTATAGCATAGGGTAAAGAATGCTAAAAAATATATATCTTTAGCATTCTACCCTAGCTGACAATGTAAGTTGCCATTGTAATAAATAATAATGACACACAAGCATTTATTGAGACATTAAAATTCCACAAAATACCTTTGGTTTCTCTGTCACTTTGATTTGATAGAGACACCATCAAATCTAGCAATAATGATGGCCGTAGCCATGTCAATAAAAAGGCCATGCTCCACCACACCCTCAAACCCTAATTTCACACTACTCGTAGCCCTAATGTCCTTAATCAACATCTCAAAATACAAATCAATAATATAGTTCAAATTATCTGACACATAAGGTTTGACACCATCCATGTGTAACTTAGCCTTGCAGCCCTTCACATCAAAAAGCACCTATAATCATCATGCATTATACTGCCAACAAAATGGCACCACTTCTACCAGCATGGCCAGCTTGCTCCCACCGAGATCATTAACTAGCTTCAACTCATTGACAATGACAATGAATTTTGATGAGGTGGCCTCAACCATTTTTTCCCTGAGCAGGGTGCCGCCGTGGCTTAGTTATCATAACCTTGTATGGTGTTTCTAGTTGTAGAGTAGTTTTAGATTATGGTAAAAGTAGGTTTTGAAGGGATCTCAAAACCCTTTAATAGAATCAAAAAAGATAAAGCATTAATAACCACCAGGAAGAGCAGTCTTGAAACCTACTAAAGAGTAGCAACAAAATCTAGTTTTATAGGGACCAATATCTAGTTTATGAATACTATTCAGCCCCCTAATATTCCAAGTAATGAATACTGTTCAACCCCCTAGTTGTAGAGTAGTTAGTTTCTACATACCCAAGCTTTTGGAAAAATGGGAAGTGGTATATATTTAAAGCATCCGTATTAATAACCATTTCTCTCTTGACATATCTATTATAAATATAGATTTGTAAGTAAAAGGATAGGTCCCCTCTCATATCCAATTAACATATGGAAGGAGGCTCTTAAGATCAAATAAGTAGCCAATGTATCTCAAAATTATCCTAAATGGTTAAATTTATAAATCTTATGGTTTATTTTGGATTTTGGAGGTGTGATGATAGATATATGCCCAAATAATAAGGCATCATGTAATGAAATACTATGGGTAGGAATGTTTTTTAGAAGGTCCATGAAAGATATGTGGGGAAAAGTATTTTTAAGTTCAACAACAAGGTCATTGCTTCCCATGGATTTAGGGTTAGTTTGCATGCCAATATTAAAATTGTTCATAGAATGGAGAGTTATTAGTTGTTAATCTCTTGTATGAGTGAGCATTTCATCCTCATATTTTATAATTCCATGACACCTATCACTCCCTAAGGTCCTAATTGGGGAGCCACATTGAGATTATTTGGTGAAGTGGAAGCTTTAACATTATGAGTTCTAATTGGAAAGGGTTGGTTAACTAGTCTATCATGTAGTTGATTTTAAATATTATGATGTTGATGATTTTGATGGATGCACAAGTTGGATTTTTTTAGTGCCATGGGACTTATTGATGAGGGTTATGGGTTTGCATTCACATTTCCCAAGAATATGTCCATAAATTTTTGTTATTGGTTTTTATCGGTCTTTGAATTATTTTTTTATACTCCATACATACTTAGGTGTCATTACCAAAAACTCTATGGAAGAGGAAATATACATTTTGATCATAACCCCTAGGCGTTTGGTTTCAATTTTTTTAACATATATTTGTTGATTATTTTTTTGGTAGAAGCATTAGGTTTGCAATGATGGTTTTGGTCAAAAAATTTATAATGATTTTTAAATTGGTTCTAAAACTAATTTTATTAAGGTGGTGAGTTAAAGTCCACTATGTGAACTATATTTGGAGGGTTTTAGTTTCTCACACTTCCATTGGTTTTATTGACATTTTTATTGTTCATGGCTTGGTTTTGGCTATTATTTACATCCTTTATCCTTTTATCTTTTTTTTTTTCAAACCATCTATCATGGCATTTTAGTTTTAGTTCAAAACCTTAAGACCTTAGTTATTTATGTAAGCACCATTATTATTGTGGTCAGGGGAAAGAATTCTACCATTAGATCCATAGGTCCTATGGTCATTTTTTATAGCTCCCTAATCTATCCTATGTGTGATTTTAAGTGCTTACTCATAAGACCCATAAGGAATCTTTTCAACATCTTCTTTTGTTTACATTTTTAGAGAGTGTAATAAGTGATAAAATTAATCTATATAATCAATGTGACGGGCATTGGTGGAGGGGTAAAACACATATTTCCATATTTCAAAGCAATTTTTCATGTCAAATTATTTCACAAATTTATTACTAAAGAAATAAATATAATCATTAGGGAGTTGGTACCACCAATCAAGGGAAATTTCTTCTATATTCTTTGAAAATATCTTATAAACTACCACATCCTAGGGTAAAAATCACTAATGGTTGTGGTATATTATTTTTCATGTGCTTATGGATCTCCTTATCCCTTATATATTGGGAGTTCATGAAAGGGACATGGTAGGAGGACCCCTCATATATTATGATTGAGGGGTTATTTTAAGTATTTTGAAAATGTCTCCATGGTTCCAAAATCCACCAAAGGTGTGATAAGATGGGCTTTAGGGAGATAATTTGGAGAGAAAGTGGACACAAAACTACTAAATGGAAATGATGTAGATTGAAAAAATGAAGAATATGTCAAAAAATAGTTATCTAGATAAGTGATATTAGATAACACATGATAGTAGGGTGGTATGGATTTGGAAGGAGGTCCATCATTCAATGATTGAAAGGGTAGAGCATATGTGGGTGGCATTGTAGCTGACATTTATTTAGTATTGATGGGTGGTAGTATATTATTAACCACATTGTTTAGAGGAAGATATGAGAAGGAACCTTTAATGGAAATTTGGGCTAGAGTTTTATATGATGTGGGGTTGTTTGATGTTAAAATATGTTTCATCCCATAAGTAAGGATATGCCTATTGTTTTGGATTCACATATATCTAGTAGAGGATGGACTAGGTTGATACTATGATAGTTGATATGTTACCACTATGATGAAAATATAATTAGAATGACCCTAGTTATTGAGGTTTGAGTCACTTATTGGTTTAATTAACTAATTTGGAGAGAGGTTTGGTTATTCATTAGATATAAAATACAACACAATGAGGTGTAAATGACTTCATTCACTGAAGCATTGGTGTTAAGTTTGGTATCCTCTGTCATGGGAAGATATGTAGGAAATTATTGGTAGCCCATGATAAATTGGTTCATACTATATGGCTTGAAATGAGTCATCATAGGATGATCATGAGGTATGAAAGTGTTTTGATTAGCATTAGAGGGAGGTGGGTGTTACTTTAATATACTCAACCTATACTATAGAATATGGATTATTTCATCATATTGATCAAATCTCATTATGATTTTAGTGTTAGTGTTTTGTAGTTTGATGTGAGCCTAGTAAAAATTTAGGGTTAGATTTAACCTCTAGAAGTAAGGGTGATTTTTTTGAGTCATAATATTTTATAGTAGTTTCAAAAATATGTTGTAATTCTTAGTTCATTACATTATACTTGGTTTGAAAGATAAAAGAAGAATATTTTAAAAATTGGTTCTCCATTTTTTGGATGGATTTTTTATTCCAACTAAATAAAGATGCTTCACTTGGAGGTTGAAGTTTCCTTATATAAGATACAAGGTAAAAACTACCCTCATAATCTTGTACACAAATATTTATGCGGTTTATTTATACCCATAGAATAAATGGAAGTGGAGAGAAGGATGGAGGAAATAAATGAAATGGTAAATGGAAATGGAGAATCCTTTCACATTAGGTTCTTATGATTTTATACATGTGGAAATAAACTTGATACCTTTTAGGTACATGACTTCTATAGGTTTGGCCAAGATAGTTGATGAATATGATGATGTGTGGGTGGTATATTGGTTTGGTTTGTTGGGTTGGTTTGGATGAGTAATTTTGATAGGGAGAGTTGGAAGGTATGGTTGGTTAAGATGAAATAGTGTCATTTTGTTTTAAATGACATGTAGAAAAGGATGTTCATTAGAATACCAAACTAGTTCACTT
Organism: Torreya grandis; assembly: GCA_037957365.1. Taxonomy (NCBI): domain Eukaryota; kingdom Viridiplantae; phylum Streptophyta; class Pinopsida; order Cupressales; family Taxaceae; genus Torreya; species Torreya grandis. The sequence goes on from JARHVA010002937.1 coordinate 524,141, forward strand.
AAATTGTATTTATTTTTTAGTATAGTTAATTTGGGATGTGATAGCATTTTAATAACCTTCAACATAGATAATTACAAATTAGTGAATTTATTGATCTACACTTGGGTCTTAGAATTGGGTGAAGTTAGGTCGAAGGAATATAAGGATTTGGCTTGCTCTATCAGGTTTGGTTTTCATAAAAAAAATTCATCCACAAAGTGAATGCACTATAACTAGGATAGACATGAAGATCACAAGGAAAGGATCGAATCTTTAAGTTTTAAGATTGATTGTCTAGAATATGGATTGGTCTTGTTATTTAGGATTCTACTCAAAGTATTGCTTATAAAAAGTGTTTAGTTGGATAATAATGATGTCAAGAAGAGGATTTGAATCAAAGTATTCTATATGAAGCTTTGATTTTATGTCACATTGGATATTTTTCACTGGTATAGGGGTTGTTACTCTAGCAAACATTTATACTTTATGTAAATGAGATTGTCCTAGAAGTGTCATCCAAAAGTGAGTAAAATGTTTGATTGAAAGCATCCTTTATTTTTATTTTTAGGATTTATGTGTACATTATTTTATTTTATTTTTTAGAAAGCATAAATTTTATTTTTAGAGTTTATTTATTTTTAATCAAAGTTTAGTCTTGTTCTCATTTTGACAAGGATTTGCTTGGGATTGTTTCTTCTTACAACATGGATTTTTAAAATGAAAATAAAAATATATAATGATGAAATTTAATTATTAAATGTAAAGGAAATGAAATATTGTATATTTTTTTCATTTTCTTAGAGTTTTATACATTAAATGTTAATCAAAACTGAATTTAAATTAAATATTATGATTGTTTATTTTTGGTGTTTTTCCTAACT